>JAJEJH010000301.1:0-280703 GCA_026122585.1 Anacardium occidentale
GAGGACACAGATTTGAGACAGAGAATCTTGTCAGAGGCTCACAGTACAGTTTATTCAGCGCATCCCAATAGTACCAAGATGTACCAAGATCTCAAGAGAGGATTTTGGTGGTCTGGTATAAAGAAAGACATCCCAGAGTTTATTGCCAGATGTTTGACTTGTCAGCAAGTCAAAGCAGAGCATCAGAGACCTTCTGGGTTGTTACAGCCGTTGAGGATTCCTGAATGGAAATGGGAGAGTATCTCCATGGATTTCATTTCAGCACTTTCGAGAGTTCAGCATGGGTACAATAGTATATGGGTCATAGTTGACAGATTGACCAAGTCATCTCACTTCTTACCGATCAGAGAAGGTATGAGCACAGATCAGTTGGGCCGTTTGTACGTCAGAGAGGTGGTCAGATTACATGGGGTTCCCAGAGACATAGTATCAGATAGAGATTCGAGGTTTTTGTCTGCTTTCTGGGGTAGTCTACAGAGAGCATTGGAGACTAGACTTCATTTCAGTTCAGCTTACCACTCACAGACAGATGGTCAGATTGAGAGAGTCAATCAGATTCTAGAGGACATGTTGAGAGCCTGCTGCATGGATTTTCAGACTAGTTGGGCTGATTTGCTACCGTTGATGGAGTTCGCCTACAACAACAGCTATCAGTCGACGATCCAGATGGCACCTTTCGAGGCCTTGTATGGTAGGAGGTGCAGATCACCATTGTATTGGGACGACATTGGTGACAGAGATTCGTTAGAATCATCAGTGGGGCCAGAGATGACTCAGTTGATGATTGAGCAGATCAGAGTTATCAGGCAGAGAATTCAATAGGCCCAGGATCATCAGAAAAGTTATGTAGATCTGAGGCGTAGGGACATAGAGTTTGAGGTTGGAGACCATATGTTTCTACGAGTTGCTCCCTACAGACGTGTCCTAAGGTTTGGCAGAAAAGGCAAGTTGGCTCCGAGATTCATTGGGCCGTATCAGATTCTGGAGAGAGTAGGCAAGGTTGCTTACAGATTAGCTATTCCAGCCAGCTTAGACAGAATCCACAGTGTGTTTCACGTCTCTCAGCTAAGAAAGTATGTGAGTGACCCATCTCACGTGTTAGAGGTTCAGGATCTGGAGTTATCAGATGACTTGAGTTACCAAGAAGTCCCAGTTCAGATTTTGGACTACAGAGTAAAGAAGCTGAGAAATAGAGAGATTCTCCTAGTTAAAATCCTATGGAGAAGTCAGAGAATCGAGAAAGCTACTTGGGAAGTTGAAGCTGAGATGAGAGAGAGATTCCCTGATCTGTTTAGGTAATTTCGGGGACGAAATTTTTTATTAGAGGGAGAGAATTGTAATGACCCAAAGGGTAGAATTGTCATTTTAGAGAGTTTAGGAGGGGTAGAAGAGTCATTTTAGAATTCCTTTGGGGACTTGAGTGTAGTTTCTGCACATGTGAGGGTGGAAATGGCTATTTTCCACCGCACACACGACCGTGTGCCTTAGACACACGACCGTGTGTCTTGCCCCAGCTAGATTTATTTGTTTTGTTTTCCAGTTGCGCGCAGATTTCAGTTTTCTAGCTCCCAGCTTAGTTTCTCTTCTTCTTCCTCAACTCCAGTGAACCCTAGAGTTCCAGAGAGAGATCCCCCAGCAGCTCAGCTTCAGATTAGAGATCCTGAATCTTCCAGAGAGAGAGATAGAGCTTCCATGGCGCGAGGTAAGTGTTTTCCTTACCTCTTTCACTGAGTTCAGAGCCTGATTGGCTGTTTCCAGTGTATGAGAATGTTATGTGTGCTTGTTTAAGATATTTCCAACATGCTTGAGCTTGATATGATGCATGATTGGATGATTGAGTGGTTTTCCATGATTTATATGCGTATATACTGTTTCCAGATGATATATGCTTTATGTATGCTATATGGCGTGTTGAGTTGATGAAATGATGATTATTTGCGTGCTAGCAGCAGTAGTATGTGTTTATGTTTGATGATTTGGAGTGTGGATGAGTTGGTATGGGAATTTCTAGATTTCCAGACGCGTTCTGCAGAATCTGGGTCGAGCACACGACCGTGCGTCCCTGATGCAAGCCCGTGTGGCCTCATTTTCTGCATGAGCCACGACCGTGTAGGCTGGCCGTGTGCATGTAAAAACCCAGACACACGCCCGTGTGCCCGAGTACACACGCCCGTGTGCTTTCCCCTAATTCCACACGCCCGTGCACGCTGAACACGGGAAGAAGAAGAAGGCAGCCACACGCCCGTGTGCCTTGCCCAGTTTTCATGAAAATATTCCAGAACCTTGCACGTCCTGGGACACGGCCAGCACACGGTCCCGTGTGCCTTGCCGCACGCCCGTGCACGTCAGAACACACGCCCGTGCACTTTCAGAAAATCAGAAAAATATATTAAAAAGAGAATTAAGCCACTCTAAGCCAATTTTAAGCACACAGAACTCAGAATTAATATCAGGAATCAGCATTTCATGCATGATTATCAGCATTTAGCATGACATGCCATATCAGATATTTTCAGACTGGATCCAAGGATCCAACAACATGATTTTCAGTTATACATATATGATTTTTCATATATCAGGTAGGGGTGGATACGAGGGGGCACCTATGAGTTCGCACACCCGCTAGAGAGGGAAACCAGCGTCCGCTAGAGAGGACATGGTCACTGACCAAGCTCGTTAGAGAGAGTGCATCAGTAGATTCATTAAGACCTTGAACTCACACGGCCAGGGTGCCGAATCCCTGTATTCATCAGTCTGGCCAGCATAGCAGATTTTCAGATACAGTATTTTCTGATACAGTTTTCAGCATATACTATACGTATATATTCAGGATCTTCGGATCACAGTTTTATTATCAGAAAGAGTTTTCAGAAAAGACATTTTTTCAGAAAAACAAGCCTGAGAAGTTTTACAGCTTTTCAGTATACATGACATCAGCATATACATTTCATTGTCGTGTACAACATCTCATGAGAAACAGATGAGAAACAGAACAGTATCAGAACAGAAATATAACAGAATTCAGTGAGAAAACTGTCTAGCAGAACCTTCTACGTGACGAGTCACGTAGTCAGTGGTTTGACCTGCGAGTGTTGTGTTTGAAAACGCTTGCTGAGTGACTTTGTCACTCACTCCCTTTCTTGTTTCCTTTTGTAGGTCAGTGATTCGAGTGGCTGAGCTGGAGCGAGACGGCTGCGAGGTTTTGGGATATGGCTCGGCAGCAGCAGTTAGCATGTTGGCTCACATGCTCTAGTTTCTCATGTATATATGTGTGTATTACATTATCGTATACACTGTATGACCAGTTTATTTTTATACATGAGTAGCCTGGGTTTTCATGCTTATATTTGATTTACTTTCATAGTAAATTATAATTACAGTTTCTTTATGAAGAAAATTTTTATTCAGCAGCAGATTTTACTGTAGAGGTCCCCGTCCAGATATATTTTATTATTATGAACAGTATTTTCCGCAGCGTACAGTAACCTGGGGCGGGGGTCGCTACAATATAGCAGGCGGGGTATTACAACCAGTACGTATATATTCATCAAAATCTCATCTTAATCATGCCACATCTCATGAATAAAACATGAAACACATGTATACAGGTATATATATACATCATCATGAAATGAACCACTCCATCAGTCATAGAATCATCATTCAATTAATCAAGCAATCTTAACGAACCCCAAGAACACAGCAAGCATATTCAAAACTCAGAAAACAAAACAACATGCTAGGAAACAAGGTGAAAGAGGGAACACTTATCTTTAGCCATGGAAGCTTGCTCTCTCTCTCTCTTTAAAAGTCTTTATATCTTTAATCTAAAGCTGAGTTGCTGGTTAATCTCTCTCAACGTAAGGGTTCATTGGGAAATGAAAAGGAAGAAGAAGAAAAAAGCTGGGAATTGTGCGAATAATGAAAACTAAAATGTCTATATGGCTAAAATATGCGATGTATAGTCGTGTGCCTTGGGCACACGGTCATATGTCTCTTACAAATCTCAATTTCCTCTCTTTTCGTGTCATACACAGAATATTCCCCCACAAATAGCCATGTATAAGCCACGTATAGCTTCTAAATGACTATTTTACCCTTGAACTCTTAATTTTATTTTCTATCAAGAAATCTCACTTTTACCCTTGATTTTTGAGCCTAAAAAGACAGTTTTACCCTTAGGCTATTATAACTCTCCCCTTCCCCCCAAAAAAATTTCATCCCTAGAATTTACCTAAATAACTCTATGTATCCCTCTCTTATCTCAACGTTAACCTCTCAAGTAGTTTCCTCGAGCCTCTAACTCCTCTATAGTACTTTAACTAGTGACATCTATTTATTTCTGAAGGTTTTCACTATGTAGTCCAAAATTTAAACTAGTACCTCTTGATAACTCAAATTATCTAGTAACTCTAGATCTTGAACCTTCAATACATGAGAAGGATTTCTCATATATTACCTTAGCTAAGACACATGAAACATACTATAGATCCTGTCTATACTAATTGGAAGGGCTAATCTATAAGTAACTTTCCTAACTCGCTCCAAAACCTCATATGAACCAACAAATCTAGAAGCCATCTTGCCTATTTTACCAAATCTCAAGACATGTTTATAGGGAGCTACTATCAGAAACGCGTAGTCTCCAACCTCAAACTCTATCTCCTTATACCTCTACTCTATATAACTTTTCTAATGATCTTAGGTCTGTTTAATTTTGTGCTTGGTAATTCTAATATGCTTAATCATCAACTGAGTCATATTTGACCCTACTACTAACTTTAAATAATCTCTCTTACTAATATCATCCCAATATAGTGGCGATCTGTGCCTCCTACTATAAAGTGCCTTAAAAGGTATCATGTGAATAAGAGACTAATAGCTATTATTGTAAGTAAACTTTATCAATGGTAACAAATCAGCCCAACAAATCTGAAAATCCTATAATAGGCCCTCAACATGTCCTATAGAATCTGATTGATCCTCTCAGTCTAACTATCTATCTGTGGGTGATAGGTTGAACTAAAATGAAGTCTGGTTCCCAATACTTTTTGTATACTACCCTAAACAGCTAATAAAAATCTCAAATTTCTGTTTGATACAATATCTCTAGGAACCCTATACAATTTGACAACCTCTCTAACATACAGATGACCCAACTAACTGATACTCATACCCTCTTTAATCTATAAGAAGTGTGTAGACTTGCTCAACTTGTTAATTGTTATCTAGATGCTATTACACTCATGCTATACTTTAGGAAGTTTTAATAAGAAATCTATGGAGATACTTTCCCATTTCTACTCAGGAATCCTCAAATGCTGAAATAAACCAGAAGGTTTCTAATGCTTTGCCTTGACCTATTAACAAGTCAAACATTTGACTACAAAATCTATAATATCTCTCTTTATACTAGACCACCAAGAAACTCTCTTGAGATCTTGATACATCTTGGTACTGTCTGGATGTATTAAATAAACTATACTGTAAGCCTCTGACAAAATTATATGTCTCAACTTTATATCCTCTAGCACACAAACCTTGTCTCTAAATTTCAGAATCTCATTTTTGACCTCAAAATATGGTATTGTACCATTGAAGACCTTTTGAATCATACTCTGAATCCACATATCTGATATCTTACTAGTTTTGACATTATCAAGTAGTATGGACACAATCTGAAGTTTAGAGAAACTGGTTATTACTATCTCAATATCTTCTCTGGCAATCTTACATTACAACTCTCTCTAAACTAAAATCATGGATAACGTTATTCTTTTGGTCAAAACATCTGTTATTATATTAGTTTTACTCGGATGATAGCGAATCTCATAATCATAGTCCTTTACCAACTCTACCTATCTTCTTTGTCTCATATTCAATTCCTTCTGGGTGAAAAAGTATTTGAAACTCTGATCATCTGAATAAATGTAACATATGACGCCATACAAATAATGTCTTCAGATATTTAAAGTAAACACCATGCAGCCAACTCTAGATCATGAGAAAGGTATCTCAACTCATAGTCCTTTTATTGCCTTAAAGCATAGACAATTACTCTACCTTTCTGCAACAATATTACTCTAATCCCCTAATGGAAGCATTTGTATGAATTTCATAATTAATGCCCTATTGAGGCAAAGCTAACACTAGAGCACTTTTTAATATTTGTTTTAACTCCTGAAACCACTCTTCATACTTCTCAGTTTATATAAAAGGAACCTTTCTCCGAGTCAAAGTAGTTAATGGCCTCGTTATACAAGATAATCCTTCAATAAATCTTCTACTCCTTACCTCCTTAAGTGTTTTGGGCCTTGACCAACTCAGAATAAATTTTATCTTACTTAGGTCCACTGAGATTCTAGCTGCTAACACTATATGCCCAAGAAAGACATATTGCTCAACCAAAACTCATATTTACTAAACTTGGTATGGAACTGTCGATCTCTAAATCTCTGAAAAACAAACCTTAAATATTCTTCATACTTCTTTATACTTCTTAAGTAAACCAATATGTTATCAATAAATACAATAGCATATCTATGTAGACAATCTTGAAAAACTTGGTTCCTCAAGTCCATAAACATAATAGGAGCATTTATCAACCTAAAAGGCATAATCACAAACTCATAGTGGCCATACATCGTCTTGAAAGTTATCTTGGATACATATTTCTCTATTACCCTCACTTGATGATACTTAGACCTTAAATCAATCTTAGAAAACACTACAGCTCTACTCAACTGATTAAACAAATCATCAATCATAGGCAACGAATACTTGTTCTTAACTGTCACTTTATTCAATTTTTTATAGCTATACACATCCTCAATGATTCATATTTCTTCTTTGCAAATAAAATTGGAGCACACTAAAGAAAATAACTTGGCCTAATGAATCTCTTATCTATAAGCTCCTAAAGTTGCTTCTTCAACTCTTAAAGTTTTGTTTGAGCCATCTGATATAGAGCCTTAAAAATAAGATTCGTACCAGAAAGCAGCTTAATATAAAATTCTAACTCCCTCTCAAAAGGCAACCCTAGTATATCCTTTGAGAACACATTAGAAAACTCCCTTACTATAGGTACCTCCTTCATACTTGTCCCAACCATACTCTTACATATTACTTTAGCTAAGTACCCTACATAACCTTTACTCAAAACTCTTCTCGCTTGCAAATAAGAAATAAGCATAGTCTATACTATAGCATCCCAGGTTAGAAAAGCCCTTAAAGGTAGAGTTTTGGGGTTAGAAATAGAATTTAGGAATAGTTTGGGAGTCTAGAAGAGTTCAGGGGTGAGTTGGTAGTTTTTCAGAGCTGTGTGGCCTTTGTATGATTCCTTTAGGGAGGTTTCAATCATGCGAAGCACGGGAAGTGGATTATATCCATTTTCCCTTGGTGCACTCCCATGCATCATGCCCTGCACGCCCATGCAGGTGGGATTAAAGTGAGAGAGACGGGAGATTTAGCTCATTTTCTCACCCATTTCAGTATTTTCCTTCTCCATTTTAGCAGCTCCTAGCCCTAGGCACGAGATTCAGCTTCCAACGACTCCCAATCCAGTAAGAGAGTAGAGAGATTAGCTTGAGTTGAGTTTTCCAACTTTCAATAGCGGGAGATAAGTGTTTCTTACTCTCTCCTTGTGTTCCCAGTTTGTTTGATATTGTTGGAAACGTGTGTTTCCGTTTCCAGCTTGAGATGCCATGTTTGCATGTGTATATGATGATGATTGGATGATTGGATGATGATTTCTACCCAGAATGCATGCTTGTTTCAGCTATGTGTGTGTTAGTGAGAGAAATCTTAGATTTGCATGGTGAAATGCATGATGTTGGATGAAGGATGAAATTGATGATGGATATGTGATTATAAAAGTGCCTTGGATGTGTGTTTTTGATTAATTTGATTTTGATTGAGTTTTGGATGGTTTTCGACGTGTTTCAGGCAAGCCATGTTTGAGCAGGACAAGAAGCATGGCTGTGTGCCCGCAAGAGCACGCCCGTTTGTCTTTGTTCCTGTAAGGACACGGCCGTGTGCACGAAGTGCACACGGCCTGAAATGCTAGGGACACGACCGTATGTCCTGAGGGACACGATCGTGTGTCCGCTTTGTGCAGGAAATGGCCATGAAATTCTAGAGCCTTGCACGACCAGCCGCATGGCTTGCTCACGGTCTCGTGTGTCCAGGCACACGCCCGTGTGCCTTTACCCAGCACAGTCGTGTGTGCGAGTGCACGCCCGTGCGTTTTCCTTTGCACGCCCGTGCTTCAGCTTTATTTTCCCAGAATTTACAGAAATTAAATCTTAAAGGTTTGGTAATCCATCCAAAGGCTAATAATCACCAGATAATCCAGATTTCAGATAAGAAATAATGCACATGCATACCATAACACAGCATGTAGCCTGAAAGAGGATCCAGGGATCCGAATTCAGTAGATTTCAGCATTCAGAACCCAATGTATGGGTTATAGTTTTGGGTGAACTCGAGGGGGCATCTGTGGGACCCAGCTTTCTGACACCAGTCAGACTACTCAGCACAGTACTCAGCTTTCTAGCCTGTAGCTAGAATGTTCAACCCACTTGGCCAGGATACCGAATCCCTGTGTTCATCAGCCTGATCAGCACAGCACTAGCAAGCGTTTAGATGCATGAATAGGGTCGAGGCCAGGTATGTGTGCTTTGTTTGATGCTTGCTTGGGTCGAGGGAAGTAAGGAATGCTTACTGGGTGATCTTTATCACTCATCCCTTTCCTTCTTCCTTCCTTTTCAGGTCAGTTCGCTGCTGGCGAGGAGCGGGTGGATCGAGGCTTGCGAGAAGGGACTCCACACACACTCTCCAGCATGTATTTTATTTCAGTTTTGGACCTGTGAGGTCTTGTATGTATTTGTATATGTTCAGATGTACAGAACCATGTATAGAACAGATGTATAATGAAAAACCAGTTTGGGCTCATTATATATTTATATTTCAGTTGTATTCAGCTTCCGTGTGCAATGTAATTTAGCAGCAGCAGGTAGTTTCTTTTCGTAGGATTCCCATTGCGGGTACCCAGTTTCCAGCTATTTTAATAAAAGAATAGTAATATTCAGCAGCAGGGGTACTCGTGGCGGTGGGTCCTACATATACTCTCCCCTCTCCAAACACAAACTGATTAGGGTCTAACTGTAGTCTAATCTTTTTCCTCCTATAGTCTATTTTTGTCTCATAACTACTCAGGAAATTCATGTCTAAGATCATGTCAAAATCTACTAATCCTAACATGATCAAGTTTATCCTCAATTTCCTACCCAAAATCTTTATCTTCTGATCTAACAATACCTAGTCAATCAGAACTATACCACTATCTAGCATCTCAATACATATATTCCTATCTGTCTTACTAGAGATTAACCCTAAACTCTTTACTACCTCTCTGGATATAAAGCCATGCGTGACACCATAATCAATTAACACATAAATAGGAGTATCAAGGAAAAACAATTGACTAATAACTGTATACAGAGTAGCCTCTGTCTGATCTTGTCTGATTGTAAATACTCTAACTCTACCTCCCCTAGATAGACTGACACCTCTGTCAGGTGCATTGACACCATATTTGCGTACTTCAACATATTTACCTATTGAACCAAGAGCAACTTTACCTACTTTACCACTAACTAGACACTCTAACAACCTATGCCTCTGCTGTCGACATTTGAAACACATACTCTGACCTGTGAGACACTCTTCTAAATTCCTCATACCATAAGTCCTGTACACAGGTAACTTTGTTTTCTGTTTTCTTCCTTCGATAACTTTCTTGGATTGTATGAGCCTTTTACCTTTGTCATTATCTCTATTAAAACCCCTATCTAGAACACTCTATACTGGTCTATTGAATACACCTATTTTCTGTAGACAAACCTCTGACCTCAAGGCTTTCCCCAAAGCATTATTAAATTTCTAAAGACGGGAAGATCCTATCATCATATCTTTAGCAATGGTAGGGTACAATCCATATATAAACTTATGTACTCTAGTTATTTCTAAAGTTATCATGCTAAGGATAAACCTCACCAACTGATTAAATCTAGTAGCATAGTCTTTCACTAAACTTGTACCCTAAGTCAATTCGATAAATTCACGAGCTCTGGCATGAACTATGTCTGAACTGTGGTACTCCTTATCAAATAACATATTGAACTTATCCTATGTCAAACTCTCCTTATCAATTGACAACCTTGTAAGGTTCCACCACACCACCTCTGAGCATATAGGTAATATACCTTACATTTTCTCTATCTGTCATGGAAAACAACCCCATGACACTCTCAACTGTCTCCATCCAGTCTTCTGCTTTTGTAAGATCTCTAGAACAAGTAAACTTAGGTGATTGATGAGCTCTAGGTAAATTATATATTGGGTGAAGCCTCTCTGAACCATTAGTACCTAGTGCCTTTATATCAAAACTCTAACCTCTCTAAAATTTAAACCCTGGTATCTGATAACCTTTTATCTTCTACTTATAGTAACCTTTGCCTTGCCCCTAATAGGTCTCGCCTTTGATAGGCTCTTAGGTTTCTACCCTCTTTGCATGTTGTAACCCTTCTCTCAAAACCTCTTTGACTATTCTCTAACATCTTCCACTCTAAGGGATACTTAGAAGTGTTGAGACCTCTTAGCATCACTAATACTCATGGGTCTTACTGAGGCACTACTCTCTTCGCCTATAAATCTAGGTAGGTGCGATTTCTTATCTAGAGAATCATAACACAAGGGGATTAACATTAGACTCAAAACTAAAATTCAATACTAAAATACTTACACTGAGATGACACAAGAAATAGTTGTTGGGATACGTTAACTTTAGGCTCATCCAAATTATAGAAAATAATGCATGTAAAAACATATTCTTCCGAAAACAAGGCTCAAATATGCTCTAATGGGTTAAAACATGCTTTGATACCAAACACTATGGTGACCCTTGCCATAGGCCACTATAGACTACTATTTATAATAATAATACTATTATAATATTGCCTAGAGCAGAAATCTCTACAATAAAGACTATTACTGAATAAAAGTTTTGCATGCAAAAGCTATGAATATAATTTACTATTAACAATAATAAAAAGAAACTAATTATGCATTTAGAATTCCCAGGTTTCTCATGTATAAAATATGTTACTCATACAATGTATACTAACAGTATAATTCACACATATACATGATCAAAACTATATAAAAACATGTGAACCATGAACATGTTATCTACTATCAATTCGTATCCTTAAAATCTAACAACCTTTTCACTCCTACTCAGCCCTCTATAATCACTAACCTGTAAGAAGGAAACAAAGAGGAGGGGTGAGTGATAAAATCACTTAGCAACTATTTCCTATCTCTAACACAAGTTGCTCTCAAGCTCTAATAGATATCGTGGCTTGTCATGTTATTTTCTACTTAAATATTTATTTATTTTTTAATTTTCAGAAATACATCTGTTTTCTATAGTGTTCTTGTTTTTACCTATTCTATTCTTATGAAATACTGTACATGACATGAAATGCACATGTTGATGTCATGTGTATATTGAATAGTCATAAAACTTGCCTTTGGGCATGGTTTTCTAAAAACTCTGTCTAAAATAAAAGCTGTGATCCAAAGATCCTGAATATATATATATATATATAATATGCTGAAAATTGAATTAGAAAATATTGTATCTAAAAATATCTACTGTGTTGCTAGACTGATGAATACAGGGATTTGGCCGTAGACGTACAAGTTCAATCCTACTGAAATTTACTAATGCATAACTAACACTCTCTCTAACAAGTTTGGTCAATGATCATATTTTCTCTAACGGATATTGGTTTTTCTCTTTAATGGGTGTGTGAGCTCACAGGGACCATTTCGTATTCACTCTAACTGATGTTCAGAACATCGTATATCTATACTTTAAAAACATGTTATTAGATCCTTGGATCCGTTTCTGAAAACTTTGATATAGTATGTCGTGCTTTATGTTATTAATCATGCTTGATATGTTGTTTTATCTTATTATAGTTAAGTTCTGTAAGGTTAGCAATTACTTAAAGTAGCTTAAGGATGCTTTTAAGAATGTTTCATGCTTTTCTTAGGGTGCATGGGCATTTGTTACTTGGCATACAGGCATGTGGGAAGACACACGGGGTCATATGCCAATCATGCTCTTGATTGTGCTAGCTTCTAGAATAAATTTATGAAGCTTTAGTTAGCTACATGGGCATGTAGTGTAAGACACACGGTCGTGCATTAGTACACAAAGTCATGCCTTACACTTGCACAGACATGTAGCTATCATCTAACCTTCCCATGTCTTACTTATACAGGTGTGTGAAATTGAGAATGAGTATACAAGCATGTGTCAGGTTACATCGACATGTGTCTGGGTTACACGGGTGTGTGTCTAGGTTTTCTAGGTAAATATGGGTGTTATGCAAGGCCATGCTTTGTAGAAATGAAGCCATACGAGTGTGTACCTATGAGTGCACGATCATGTGCTCCACTCGATTTCTATAGATGATCATCTAGAAACCTAAAAATCCCAACAAATTCTCATTCAAACACTTTCAAACTTTAATCAATCATCAATACAAACTCAAGGCTACTACTAGCGCGTACATATTCATCAAAATCTCATCTCAATCATGTCACATCTCATGAATAAAGTATGAAACACATGTATACAAGTATATATATACATTGTCATGAAACTAACCACTCAATCAGTCATAGAATCATGATTCAATTACTCAAGCAAGCTTAACGAACCTTAATAAGATAGGAAGCATACTCAAAACATAGGAAACAAAGAAACATGTTATGAAACAAGGTGAAAAAGGTAAGGGAACACTTACCTATACCCATCGAAGCTGGCTCTCTCTTTCTAAGAGTCTATGGATCTCTAATCTAAAGCTGAGTTGCTAGTTGATCTCTCTCAACTTTAAGGTTTATTGGGAAACAGATAGGAAGAAGAAGAAAAAGAAGATAAAAACTGGGAACTATACGAATAATGAAAACTAAAACGTCTATATGGCTAAGATATGCATCGCACGATCATATGCCTTGGGTACACGGTCATGTGTCCCTTGGAAATCTTAATTTCCTCTCCTTATGTGCCATAGATGGAATATTTCCCCTAGAATACCCATGTAGAAGTCACATATAGCTTCTAAATAACTTTTTAACCTATAAACTCTCAAATCTATTTTTCATCAAGAAATCTCACTTTTACCCTTGATTTTTGAGCCTAAAATGATAGTTTTACCCTCACACTATTATAGTTTACTAGTTTTAAGACTGGTATGATAGCTTATTTTCAACTTATTGATATTTCACTAGTCTAATTCAATTTATATGGCCAAGATGCAGAATCTTTGTATTCATCAGCCTGATTAGTATAACGATTTTAGATACAACTTTTATGTATGCCATACATGTATATATAAAAGAGAGATTTCATATACCTCTTATTTTAAGATCTTCATATCCTAATAGTATTTTCAGTAAATAGTTTTAGTAAACAAGCCCAAAGTTAAATACATATTTTCAGCATACTTCATACCATGACACACATAACTTAGCATGAATCAGAATACAAATAGTATGATAAGAAATAAGTAAAGAAAAGAACATCAGATAAATATTCCTACGTGATATACATTATAAGTAGAAATATAAAAAAAATTCAACTAAGACCTAAGACAAATCAAGAGTACTTCAAATTCTAAATGCTAATTCAAAAGAAAAAAGAAAATGAATTAAGAAAAAGCATAGAAAAGTCTTCAACTAAGAAGTAAGATAAGTTAAGGAAGAGGAATCAAAGAAAAGAGTTTAGAGCTTTATGACTAGTCATAAAGATAGATAAAAGTAAGTCATACTTGGGGTAGAGATAGGATATACTTACTAAGTGACTCATCGCTTATCCTCTTCAGTTTCTTTTCTTACAGATGAAAGCTTAAAGAGCTGAGCTGGAGCACGAGATAGCTAAAGAATAGGATATAGCCTAAGTGAGTTTTCACTCATGTTCCTAGTTTTGTATTTATGTGTATGTGTGTGTATATATATATCTATATATTTAGTTTTCAGCATAGCATGTTAGTTTACATGCTTTGTTAAGTGCTCATGCATATGACATACAATATCATGTATGTTTTAGAAATTAGTAAATATAACAATAAAGTATGTGTTTTCTTTTGGAATGTTGTACATTGTTTTCAATATTAGCTTCTGCTTGCACTATATGTGTTTGTATACATATTTCAGTACAGTTTATATGTACAACATGTATAGTGTTATTTTACAAAATAATAGTATATAATATTTTTAGTATGTTATATAATATTTTTTTGTATATTTATGTTGCAAGTTTTTGCCTTTCGTATGATTTTAGATAAGTAGTTTCTATGGGACCCTTACTGTATATTAAAAATAATTTTATATATAGCAGCGAGCCTTACATAGAGTATAATGATCTCATTTATTAAGGTAAGAAAGATGTTGAGTAAGGGTTGTGTAGGATATTTGGCCAATGTTGCACAAAAAAGTGGATCTAGGCCAAGTATTTAAAGGTGTTAGTAGTGAGAGAGCTTACAGATGTCTTCCGAGATGATTTGTCAGGGTTACCTCTAAAAAAAGAGCTAAAGTTTAGTATTAAGTTATTTTTTTATATGACCTTTATCTTTAAGGCTCTACATCAGATAGCTGTAGTAGAGCTTTAAAAGTTTAAAAAGTAGTTTCAGAAGTTGATTGATAACAAAGTCATCAAACCAAACTATTTACCTTAAGGTGCTTCTATTTTACTTGTCAAGAAAAAAATGGGCCGATAAGAACATACATCAACTATAAGGAGTTAAACAAGGTGATAGTAAAGAATAAGTATCTTTTACCCAAGATTGATAATCTATTTGAACAGTTGAGAAGGGCAATAGTATTCTGTAAGATTGACTTGAGGTTTAGGTATTATCAGGAAAGAGTGACAGGTAAAGATGTACCTAAGACTACCTCTAAGATGAGATATGACTACTATGAGATTATAGTGATGTCATTTGAATTGATGAATTCTCCTGTAGTGTTTATAGATTTGATAACTAGAATATTCTAAGACTGTTTTGATAAATTTGTAATGGTATTTGTAAAGATTAAGAGATCGCTAATTTTACCCTAAGTTTTCCAAGTGTGACTTTTGGCTAGCCAGGTTAGCTTTTCTTAGACATGTAGTTTTAACCAATGGTATATCAATAAATCTTAGTAAAATGGAGGCAGTGCTAAGTTGGCAAAAGTTAAGGACAACTAATGAGGTAAAAAGTTTTCTCAGACTAATGGAAATTATAAGAGGTTCATCGAGAAATTTTTAAGTTTGGTGAGACCTTTGACTACTTTAACTCAAAGAAAGGTTTTATATGTATGGATTAAATAGTGTAAGGTTTGATTCTATAAGTTAAAGTAGAGATTGACCAATACTCTAATGTTAGTTTTACCTGATGAGGGATTGGAATTTGATATCTATATAGATACATCCCATTAGGGGATTAGAATAGTGTTGATATAGTCTAGTAATGTGATTGTCTATGCTTTTAGGTAATTAGAAGACTATGATTTGAGATACCCTATACATGATTTAGAACTAGTTGTAATAGTTTTTGCTTTAAAAATTTGGAGACATTATTTATATAAGGTAAGATGTAGTATCTACTCAAATCATAAAAGCTTGAAATATTTTTTTCACCTTAAAAGAGCTGAATATGAGACAAAGAAGATGATTATAGCTGATAAAGGATTATGACTATGAGATCAGATATCATCCTCGTAAAGATAATATAGTAGTTGATGATTTAATTATAAAAATGACTTTATCAAAATTCTTTGTTAAAGGGGAACTATAAAGAAAGATTTGTAGTAAGTAGATTGAGATTGTGACATTTGAGTTATCTAGACTATAGATTGTGTATACTTTGTTAAATGATATACAAGCCTAACAGATGACTAATGATTAGGTTTAGAATATGATATAGAAGGTTAGAATTAGTGCAGTACCTGACTATAAGATCAAAGATGAGATTTTGAGATTCAAGGATAAAATATGTCTATCAGAAAATACAGAGTTAAAACAGAGGATTTTAACTGAGGCCCACAACACAATATATTCAGCACATTTGGATAGTACCAAGATATATCAAATCTCATGAGAGACTTTTGGTGGTTAAGGATGAAAATAGATATAACAGAGTTTGCAGCTAAGTGTTTGACTTGTTAGCAAGTCAAGGTAGAGCACTAGAAACCATCTAGGTCATTGTAGTTTTTTAGTACACCTTATCGAAAATAGGAGTGTATTTCTATGAATTTTATATCAAAGCTTCCTAGAGTTTAGAGAGGTTATAATAGTATATGGGTGATAGTAGACTAATTGAGTAAGTCTACTTATTTTATACTTATCAAATAGGGTATTACTATAAACCAACTAGGTCAACTTTATGTCAAAAAGGTTGTTAGACTCCACAGGATACCTGAAGTCATCATGTTAGATATAGATTATAGATCCTTATCTACTTTCAGGGTAATCTATAGAGAACCTTGAGGACCAGATTACACTTTAGTTTAGTATATCAGCCTCAGATAAATGGTTAAACAGTAAGGGTGAATCAGATTTTGAAAAATATGCTGAGAGCAAGTTGTATGGATTTTTAGACTAGTTAGACAGAGATGTTTTCTCTTATAGAGTTTGCCTGTAGTAAAAGTTACCATTTTACTATTTATATGGCTCTATTTGAGGCATTATATGGTAAAAGATGCTTATCTTTATTAGACTAGGATAAGATTAGAGAGAAAGACTCTCTATAGGCTATAGTAAGACCAAAAAAGACTTAGATGATGATTAAGTAGATCAAAGTGATTAGATAGAGGATGAGATAGGCCTAGTATGACCAAAAGAGTTTTGCTAACAATAAGTATAGGGAGATAGAGTTTAAGGTAGGAGATAGGGTGTTTTTAAGAGTTGTTCCCTACACGCATGTACTGAGATTTAGTAGAAAAGGGAAATTGGCTTCTAGATTTATTAGGCGATTTGAGGTGTTTGAGAGGATTGGTGAAATTGCATATAAACTAGCTTTACCTACTAGTATAGATCGTATTCATAATATCATCCATATGTTTCTATTGAGAAAATTTGTTGGGGATGAGTCTCATGTATTAGAAATTCAAGGTCTAGATTTGGTACAAGATTTGAGTTATCAGAAAAGGCTAATCCATATTTTAGATTATAGAGTTAAAGTGTTAAGGAATAAGAAAATGCAATTGGTAAAGGTATTATAGAATAGTTTGAGACATGAATAAGCCACTTGAGAGGTAAAATCTGAGATCAGAGAGAGATACCTAAAGTTATTCAAGTAAATCTTGGAGGCAAAATTTTTTATTTAAAGGTAAGAGTGTAATATTCCAAGGGTTAGAATGATCTTTTTAAGCTAAAAATCAGGGTTAAAAGTGAGATTATATGATAAGAAATAAAGCTAAGAGGGTTCAAGGTAAAGTAAAAATAGTCATTTAGAAGTTATTTTTGGCATATACATAAGTCTCCTTGGGAGACATTTTCATGCATTGCTTAGGAAAATTTAGAGATATATGATTTCTTTATAGCACAACCATGTATCTCTAAAACAAAGGATCATGCATCCTTCCATTTCTTACTATTATATATAAAACAGATTTTCCTTTGTTTATCAAGTAACATTTTTACCTAAATTTTTCTTTCTTCCTAGATAATCTTAGCCCAAGGATTGAAAAAGAGTGACCAGAAGTAGCCAACCAAGCTAAAGATTAAGATCAAGGTAGAGAAAAAGAAAGAATTCATAGCTAAAAGGTAAGTGTTTTCTTACCTTTTTTTCCTTGTCTTTAAAACATGTATTTCTTGTTTTATCAAGTTGTGAGGATGCTTGATGTATGGTATGTGGTTAAATAGCATGTGAATATGTTAAGTATATATGCTTATAACTGATTTATAAGAGTTTGAATTATTAGAAGCCTGTAAGTGTGTATATGCTTAGATATGATTTATTCAAGGGTTTTAATGCATGATTTTATGAGATTTGATGTTATTGATGAGATAAAAAAAAGTGCAAAAATCAGTATGGTTATCATATTTTGATGCTCAAGTACTTAAGTTGTGCTTTGGGTTGAGATTATAAGGGATCTGTTTTTGCAACCCTGTTATTGTAAAAACAAAGCATGACACATGACTGTATGCCCTATAAGTGAATAATTATGCAGTCATATTTTTATAGGCTCACGGTTGTGTAAACATATATATGATTGAAGCTAGGAAGATAGTGTCTTAGTGGGACATGACTGCGTGACCAAGGGTCATGGCCGTATACTTGCACCAGTTAGTAAGACTGTGCATGTAGGTCACGATCATGTTATGTAAGTGTTTTCTAGGTTCATGTGATGCAAGACCATATGCCAATACACAATCATACGTCCTGAACATGCATAACCGTACAATAGGAAATATACAAAATAGGAATTTAAAAGATAATTCAGATTATACAGAACTTAATAACAACTTAAAATAATAAAATATCATACATGATAAGCATTGCATGACATGGCATGCCAAAGTAGAGTTTTTTAAAAATGGATCAATAGATTCAAATGTATGTTTTAAATAGAAATGTAATGTTCAGAACATTATTTTAAGAGTGAATATAAAGGGGCACCTATGAGATTATATTTTCAGCTTATTGACCACACATTGGTATAGTTTACATTTTTAGCTTACTAATCTTGTATTAGTATGGATTATATTTTTCAGTTTACTGATCTAGTATAATATGGTAGAATGTTTTCAACTTACTGGTATTCTAATAGTATGGTTCAGCTCATATGGTCAAGGTACTGAATCTTGTATTCATCAATCTAATTAGCACAACAGTTTTAAAATACAACTTTTATATATATTTTATATAAAAGAGAGATTTTCTGACATGCTTATTTTAGGATCTTCAAATCACAGAAGCAATTTTCTAAAAAATGATTTCAAAAAATATGCCTAAAGACAAAGGCATGATTTTAGCATATTTTATATCATGACACACAGAGCATGACATGAACTAAAATACAAACAAAATGATAAGTAAAAGAAAAGTAAAGTTTATAAGACAAGAAATGAGATAAACAAAGATTATCATATTAGAAATAGAATAAGCAAGATAATAAGACATGAAATCAGATAAAATTGTGACAAGTCACGAATACCAAAGAATAGGAACCTGCTTGTGGGTAGAGATATGAAATATTTACTAAGTAACTTATCACTCCTCCCCAATGTTTTTCTTCCTTTGTAGGTTCGAGTTCATAAGGGCTAAGATGGGATGCAAGATGGCTATAAAGCAGGATACAATTTTTGATTAGATAACAAGTATTCTAGGTTGCATGCTTTGTATAATTTTTCAAGCTTATTATGTACAGTTATTATATTTACTTGGTACACTTTATATGTATATTATGTATAGTATATTTTATCGAATAACAATAATAAATATGATGTTTTTTAGAATATTGTATCAGATATTTCAACATATTATATCTTTATACATTAAAACTTTTGCTTGCATGTTTTTAGTACGTATGGGTACTGATGCTAGTGTATATTATAAATGATTTCAAATTTTGATAGTGGAAAAAACATAATAATTAGTATAATAGACAATAGTATCATGCAATCCTTACATATCCTCTTTGCACAAACATGTGTACAGGTGTTGACTTTTGATTTTTGTATAACTAGACTTGTACAAGAACCTTTATAGTGCATTTTCATTCTTGATAAGATGTGGTTTTGTGTTTAAAAACAACATGATCATGGATCCTTACTTTTTGTTGCATGAACATCTATACAACTTGACAACATGTGTGTTATCTTACAAAAGACACACATGATCATGCTGTCAACACACATATAGTCGTGTGTCTAGCTAAGTTTATAAAATAAAAACCTTTTGTCCTCTTAGTTATAATTCAATTCATGTCATGAACAAGTTAAATATTTTAACTAAGTTTTTTATTACATCAAAACACGTAGGAGTCCATACAAGCTCCATGACTATAAATGTCATATTACTATAGTGTACTCTTTTATTTTATAGTTCAAAAAAAGATACAAGTAGAAGATGTTAATTTTGTTTTACTTTAGGCCTTTAAGTAAAAACACTAATTATGATGTCTATTTGTTAGACCCCTATGATTTTGATGACAACAAAAATCATATTAAAATATCTAATATGTCCTTGGCATGATTGAAATCATGTCCAAAATAGAAAAAAGCTATTTTTATGTTTAATAGGCTAGATGTATGATTATGACTTGAACATGTATATTCGTACATAGTTTCTTTCAGTCTCATACATGTATTTTCACGGCTTTGTGATGCTATTTATATTTAACTTTATGTAAAAGTGTTTGGTCATGCACGTCCATACATGACATATGTATGATCGTGATATACTAATTACATACTAGTCATAAGCATTATGATCCAGTGAACGTGCCTATACATGAGTCAAGTGAAATCAACTCTTACGTATGCCCGTGATGATGGAGTAGTTGTAATAGTCTGAGGTTAGAATAGTCTTCTAGGCTTTTGATCGGGGTTAGAAGAGAGATTTGATAGCCAGAGTTTAGCCTCAATATGTTATGAGGGTAGAATAGTCTTTTCAGAGAGGCTTTATATGGGTTGTGCTTGTCACATGCCCATATGTCTTGGACGCACGCTCGTGTGTATGTCTTGTGTAAAGAGTACGACCGTGTGCCTTGGTAGTACACGACCGTATGTCTTCCTTGGGTCGCACAGCTATATAAGCACAACTATATAAAGAGAGATTTTCCATTTCAACCAGCTTACCCATTTCTCTTCTTTCTTCCTAGTGAGCCTTCGCCATTTTCAAAGGTAGAAGTCAGCTTTAATAGCTAATCCAGCCTGGATTTAGTTGGAGATAGTGAGATAGAAGATCTTAGCAGCTTCAAGTAAGTGTTTCCTTACCTCTTTCCTGTTTTCTAGCATGTAAATCTTTGAATGTGTGCATTTGGTGATTTTAGCATGATTTTTGAGTTATTGATGTTGTGATTGAAGTGTATGTATGTTTGATTGAGGAATGGTTGAGATTTGGTTGAGTTTGGTAGAATTTTCTGGGTTTTCCAATTCATCTATAGATTTTGGGTTGAGCACATGACCGTGTACTCGAGTATGCACGCCCGTGTGGCCTCAATTCTGCATGAGCACGGTCTTGCTTGGCACCCGTGTGGGTATAAAAATCCAGACACATACCCGTGCAGTTGATGCACACACCCGTGTGTGCGATCCCAATTCTACTTGCCCGTGTATGTGCAACACGGGAGTGTTGTGTGTGCTGTTGTATGCCCGTGTATGTAGGGACACAACCGTATGTTTCCTTTCACACGCCCGTGTGTCCTGAAACATATGCCTATGTGTCTTCTTGCATATGCCCGTGCACTTAGTAAAGCAGCAAAACAGTAAGTAAGAGCAGAAAACATAAAGAAAAAGAAAGAAAAGAGAAAAGAGAAAAGAAGAAGAAAAATAAGAGAAAAATAAGATATTTTCCATAATCACACTTTAATCTCACAACAGTATAAGAACACTTATCAACAGAATTAAATAGCGTAATCTAGTGATAGGTTACAATTAAAAAACAGAAATAAAGACAGAAACAGAAAGAGAAAAGAAACAGGAAAAACAGAGACAAAGCTGGCAGAAATATAATAGAACACAGAACTTATTAATAAGCTTAATAAGTTATAGAAACAGTACAATAGTAAGATAAATTATAATCAGGAAGAAAAGAGAACTAATAAGATAACATGCATGAATAACATCATTCAGTATAGCATATTAAACAGTGTTTCTAAAAAAGGATCAAGTGATCCATTTGCATCAGTTTTCAACATTAAGGCCCGATATCTAGGTTAGTTAGTAAGGGTGAATTTGAGGGGGCATCTGTGAGATTTCAGTCTTCTAACTTCGATTAGATAGGTTAGATTTCAGCTTACTGGTTCAAAGACGGGTATAGTAGGATATTTCAGCTTACTGGCACTTTGTTGGTATGGTTCAGTCAACATGACCAGGATGTCGAATCCCTGTATTCATCAGTCTAATCAGCATAGTAGGTATCTTTAGATACAGAGATTTCAAAAACAGTTTTATTCAGCTTTTCAGTGTTTTGGATCTCCAAATTCTAATAACAGTTTTTAGAAAGATGTTTTCAGTAAACAAACCCAGGGGCAAATAGCATGATCTCAGCATACCATGATACATATTACATGGCATGGAAAAGTATATAGACAGTAAGACTAGAAACATGTAAGATAAGAAATAAAAGAAAGATTAAGCTGTATGATACACATCCAAAGTAAAGAAATAAAAAAGTACTCTAAGTCTTAGAATTAATAAGAAAAACAAGAAGATTAATAAATGTTAAAAGAGGATCAAAAGAAGCTATTAAAATATTACAAACTTAGTTAAATTCATCTAGATAACAATTAGCTAGTCGTCAGCAATAGCTTAGTCTAGAGTTTACCCGAGGGTAGAGGTAGAGGATGCTTACTGAGTGACTTGTCACTCATTGCTCTTAGTTTCCTTTCTTGTAGGTTGGTGTTTTGGGGAGTTGGGCTTGGAGCACGAAATGGTTGGAGTGTGGGATATGACTTGAGTGTGTTTTCACCTGGGTTTTCAGTTATATATGTATGTATATATGTTTAGTTTTCAGCAGATAGCATGTTTGTGGCTCGCATACTTTGTATTGCTCATGCATTCGGAATATACAGTATCTTCTACGTTTTCAGATATTATTATTATATAATAAACATGAGTTTTATTTCAGGATACTATACAGTGGGTTTTAGTTTCCCATCACAAATTTCTAATCCAGCTTCCGCATATTTTCAATAAGTAGTTAGCGTAAGATCTACTGTTAAATATTAAAGATATATTTTGAAAAAAAAAATCGGTCTATAGTAATATATAGCAGCAGACACTACAGTAGTCACACGCCCGTGACTATGGTTGAGGATTAACAATGAGTTAATCATGCCCAGTAGCTTTTATGCATAGTTTACTAAAGAAAGTCAACATAATACACACCTATGAGTCTAACTGCTTTGCACCCATGACTATACATGAAAAAGTCATACCATCCAAGTCATGACCAATTTCGCCCATAAAAGGTCAAGGCATCAAAGTCAAAGGAAAATGTACGCTTGTGAATAAGTAAAATATGAAGCATACATGTCCTCGTGTAGGGCATTGTGCATGGTTTTGTACCTAGCTTTAGAAGATAAAAAATCCAGGCAGTCACACCTATGATGCATATGTCATGGCCATACATTTGCTAGTATCAAGTAAAATTTAACCATTAGAAAAACAGTTCAAGGCATTAAATGTTGAAACATTATTCAAAATTGGATAAATTTAAAATGATGGTCTATCGAATTAGCAATTAATTGATACGGTAGTTCAGAACTCAAATAGGCCAGAATCTAGCATGAGAAGAAGCAAGAGGGGAAAAATGGAAATTGGGTATAACGAACAGTCACCATTTGAGATGTAATAGGTTCTTGGATATCTTCAATCCATTTAAGGGCAAATCAAAAACTTAGAGAGCCAAATGAACACCCGCATGGATAGGTTGGAGCTTTAGGTGGATGAGTTGTCTTTAAAACTTCCTATGATGCATATGAGAGATAGCACACTTAGTGATGCCCCAACAAATGACCAAAATGACTCCTAGCCTTGTTCTTTGGATGCATTATGTCTTTGAATTTCATTAACTTGTTTCTTTCATTAATTTTTGCCTATAAGGCATACATATTTTTCTTTTAACTTTGATTACTATTTTTAATGATAACTATGATTGTTTCTTTCATTATAATATTAATATTATTATTCTTGAGGATGGTTGGATATTGGAATACTTGTTGATCCAATGTTGAGGATGATAAGAATATATTGCTTTGATTGTTAGTTGCCCTTGTTGTGCATTGATATAGATTTTGAAGTAGTTTGGTGATGATATATTAGAGTGTTTTTTTTTTTTTTTCTTGTTTTGAAAATGGGCAATATTCGAAAAACAAAGGAAACTTTGCCTAAATTTTTTTGATTTATGATTAAAAAAAAAAAAGAGTTTTAAAATGTGTCATGTAACTTTGGTAAATTTAAATGAAATAATTTTTTAAATTTGAAAGTGCTAATTGGATCAATGCAAAAGAATTGTAATGCAAAATATTTGTATAAAATTTTGTTCAGAAAAGAGGGAGTAAAATGAAAAAGAGAGAGGGAGTTTAAACCAACTTGATAGGGGTGTTAAATGCTAAATGGAATAATGCAAAAGAATTATATAACAATTTATTCATAAAATGAGAGGTTACATGTAAGGCCCACCACTATATATTTCTGTATACTATAAATATAAGGAATATTTTTTTTTGAAATATATATATCTTTAATATATAGAAGAAGTCTCACTTTGACTGACAAACTAAAAATATATGTGCGGAAGCTGTAACTTAAAAGTGATGGGAACTAACACTCATTGTACAGTATCTTAAATGAAACTCGTGCTTTATTATATATATAATAATAATGATAATATCTCAAAACATAATTGATACTGTACATCTCATATGTATGAACAACACAAGCATGTGAGCCAACATGTTATCTGTTGAAAAAAAATACATATACATACATATCTAAAACTGAAAACATCAAGTGAACACCCACTCTCCAACCATCTCGTGCTCCAAGCTCAGCTCCCTAAAATACTGACCTACAAGAAAAGAAACTAAGAGAGATAAGTGATAATTCACTCTACAAGTATCTCTTATCTCTACCCTCGAGTAGGCTCTAATCTACTTTATCACTAACTAACTGCTAAATTACAGAACTTTATTAAGTTATTCACTAGCCTAATAACTTCTTCTACTCTAGTTTAATTCACTGTTTACATTCTACTTCACACCTTGTCATAATTACATATATGAGTATACATATATGACTTAACATAAAAAGGGATCTAGCTAGAGTGTCTTAACTTATCTAATTTCACTTTTTGATATTCGTTATCTTATTCTCTTTCTTAATTGATTTCTTAGATCTATAGTACTTTTGAGTTCTCTTAAGTTGTTTATGATGTATATTGTGTAGCTTTATCTCTCTTTTATTTATTTTCTTATATGTTTCTTGTTTTACTATTTATGTACTAATTCATGTATTGTTATGCTATACCATGGTATGAAGTATCTTGAAATCATACTATTTGTCTTTGAACCTGTTTATTGAAAACATTTACTGAAAATATTGCTAAGATATTAAGATCCAAAACACTAAAAAAACTGAATGAAAACTATTTTTGAAATCTTTGAGTATTGAAGATACCTACTATGCTGATGAATACAAAGATTTGACATCTTGACCATATGGGTTAAATTAGACCAGCAAAGTACCAGTAAGCTCAAATATTCTACCATACCAATTTTTGGACCAGTAAGTTGAAATCTAATCAATTTGATCGTAGTTAGAAAATCGAAATGCCATAGATGCCCTCTCATATTCACCTTTCATAACTGAAAAAATGTTACATATGGATCACTTGATCCCTTTTCTGAAAACACTATTTTGGCATGTCATGTCATGTCATGTAATGTATATCATGCATGTAACATTATTATTTATTCTTTTTCTCTGATTATATTCTGCATAACTATACAGCTGTTATAGTTTTGTTTTGTGTATTTCTTATTTAAGCTTATACTTATGTGACTTACTAAGTTTGTTAATAAGTTCCGCGTAAACTATTATGTATTCTATTATGCATCTATTAATTTATTATTTTATAGGTTTCTGTAACAATTTCTATTGCTATTTCTTGTTTCAATTCTGTTTTTTTTATCGCAATCTAACTATTACCTATACTATTTCTAGGCTGTTATTAAGTTTCTTATACTGGTATAAGATTGAAGGTGTGATTATGGAAAATATTTTTTCTTTCTTTGTTTTGTTCTCATTTTTTTATTGTTTTCTATCTATTAAGCTATTTCTATGACTTTTACTATGTGCATTGTATGTGTGTGGTTGTGTGTCAAGTCATGCTAACTTCTAAAATGTTTTCATTGGATTTTAGCTTACAACATAAGCATGTGTTTCAGGACATATGGTCATGTATGCACTTCACACAGTCATGTTCCTATGTACACAAGCCTATAATAACCCACATATACTGCCATGACTTCAGTAAGACATAACCATGCATAATTAGGAAAACACATATAATTGTGACCCTCATTTGCACGGTGTGTGCCTGAAGGCACTAGTACACTCACCTCAGTCATACATGTTCTACACGACCATGACATGTAGAAAAATTACACACATGAGCATGCACCACACTCTGCTTCTATAATTCTTATCTCTAAAACTTATAGATCTATGTCCAAATTGACCCAATCTCAATCTTTCTTTAACTAAGCTCATTTTAGCACATAAACAAGCAACCACAAGCTTCTATCACAACTTTCATCATCTCATAAGTAAACATGTTATTGAATGCATAAACACATATATGCACATAGAAATGCTCTAAGCATGCTTTTAACTCAAAATCTTCCTCTATCTCATCATTATCATCTGAGAATCATGATTATTAAACTAAACACATTCTTAATCACTAATTGGACTCATCTAGAAAGTTAGGTGATGAATACAAAGATTTGACATCTTGACCATATGGGTTAAATTAGAACAACGAAGTACCAGTAAGCTCAAATATTCTACCATACCAATTTTTAGACCAGTAAGTTGAAGTCTAATCAATTTGATCGTAGTTAGAAAATCGAAATGTTATAGATGCCCCCTCATATTCACCCTTTATAACTAAAAAAAATGATACATATGGATCACTTGATCCCTTTTCTGAAAACACTATTTTGGCATGTCATGTCATGTCGTGTCATATAATATATATCATGCATGTAACCTTATTATTTATTCTTTTATTCTGATTATATTATGCATAACTATACAACTGTTATAGTTTTGTTTTGTGTATTTCTTATTTAAGCTTATACTTATGTGACTTATTAAGTTTGTTAACAAGTTCCGCGTAAACTATTATGTATTCTATTATGCATCTATTAGTTTATTATTTTATAGGTTTCTGTAACAATTTCTATTGCTATTTCTTGTTTCAATTCTGTTTTTTTTATCACAATCTAACAATTACCTATACTATTTCTAGGTTGTTATTAAGTTTCTTATACTGGTATGAGATTGAAGGTGTGATTATGGAAAATATTTTTTCTTTCTTTGTTTTTTTCTCATTTTTCTATTGTTTTCTATCTATTAAGCTATTTCTATGACTTTTATTATGTGCATTGTATGTGTGTGGTTGTGTGTCAAGTCATGCTAATTTCTAAAATGTTTTCATTGGATTTTAGCTTACGACATAAGCATGTGTTTTAGGACACTAAGGAAATCTCCCTAAGCTTAACTTTAATCTCCCAAGGCTTTACATGTGAATAACTTTAATGATGATCTTGGGTTGACTACTTTTATCTCTTTTTCCTCTCCGGAAGCAATTTGACATCTTTAAGAACTTTTTACTACTGGACTTCTTCCTTTGCTTCTATTGCAAACTCTAATTGCTTTGTTTTAAACTTTATTCTTAAATACATTGATCAAAGCCTAACTGAAGTCTAACCTTAATATCTCACCTTGAAGACTGTTCTAGATAATAAACTAGGCAGTAACTTTAATAAAATATAGTATTATAAAGGAAATATTGACTAGACACGCTATGTAAGATGACCTCGACCTCCCTTTGTTGCCTTTGCACCTCCTCTGATTGGGTCTGCTCTACGTTTCTTTGGCTTGACTCTATCTCTGGATAGACCTGTATCCCTTCTAGTAAGACATTTTGACCTCTTATGTCCTGACTAGTGACATCTAAAACTCATATCATGACCAGCCAAATACTCTCCCAAGTGTCTTTTTCTATATTAGCATACTCTAGTAACTAAAGTTGATCTCTCTATCTCTTCTCTTCTCTGAATGACTTCTTTTTTCTTCTTTTCTTAAACTAGTCTTTTTTTCTTTGTCCTTAGCTTTGTCTCTCTCAACTGCCCTAAAAAACCTGACCATTCTTTAAATGTACATCTCTGATCTCAAGGCTTTGCCCAAAACATCACTGAATCTTTAAAGAGAAGATCTTATCTTTACGTCTCTAGCTGTAGTAGGATACAGACCATGAATAAATTTTTGCACCTTACCTATCTTTATCCAACTAAGCTTGGAACAAATTTGGCCAAAGTATTAAATCAGGTCATATACTTCTTTATAGCGTTTGACCTTGAGTTAACTCAATAAATTCCTGAGCTTTGGCATGTATCATATCTATGCTCATAAACTCTTCACCAAACATCTATCTAAACTTTGCCTAAGTTAAACTGTGTTTATTAACTGTTATTTTCACAAGGTTCTGCCAGACCCTCGTATCATCTCTGAGTAAATACACTACATATTTGACTTTCTTTTTATTTGAATACTGAATAATCCCATGGCACTCTATATTGCCTTAATCCAGTTTTCTATTATAGCTATATCTCGAGATCCCCTAAACTTAAAAAGCTGGTGAACTTTTGGCAGGTTATAAATAGGGTATAGTCTCTCTGTACCTCTAACATTTACTAACTCTATCTCTGAACTTTGTCTTTGATACTTTATCTTGGTATTTGAAAACTATGCCTAGTTGGCTTTGGGTAACCACCCCTCATTGGCTTTTAGTGATCTCTTCTCGCAGGCTGTTGAAATTCTTCTCTAATCACATCTCTGATTATCTCTCTTACAACATTGGCCCAAAGCTACTTTGATACCATTTTGCAAGGTTTGTTGCTACATAAAACTATACACTATAAATATACGGAATTTTTTTCTAAAGTATATATATTTTTAATATATAGCAAAGGTCTCACTCTGACTAACTAACTGAAAATATGCGTGCAAAAGTTGTAACTGAAAAGTGATAGAAACTAACACTCACTATATAGTATCCTAAATGAAACTCATGCTTTACTACATATAGTAATAATAATAATAATATCTGAAAACATAGTTGATATTGTACATCTCATATGCATGAGTAACACAAAGTAGGCAAGTCAACATGTTATCTACTAAAAACTAAATACATATATATATATATATATATATATATATATATATATATATATATACATATATAAAACTGAAAACATCAGGTGAACATCGACTCAAGCCATATCCACTTTCCAGCCATCTCATGTTCTAAGCTCAACTCTTTAAAACATTGACTTGTAAGAAAGGAAACTAACAAAGATGAATGATCAGTCACTTAATAAGTATTTTCTATCTCTACCCTCGAGTGGGCTCTAATCTACTCGACAATTGGCTAGCTACTAAATTAGAGAACTTAACCAAGTTCTTAACTAGCCTACTAACTTGTTTTGCTCTAGCTTAATTCATTGCTCACATTCTACTTCACACCTTGTCATAATTATGTATATAAGTACATGTATATGACTTGACATGAAATGGGATCTAGCTTGAGTGGCTTATCACATCTAATTCTTTTTCTGATATTCATTATCTTGTTTACTTTCTTAATTGATTTTTAAGATCTAGAGTATTATTAAGTTCTTTCAAGATCTTAACTAAGTTCTTTTATGTTCTTGCTTATGACATATATCATGCAATTGTATCTCTCTTACATTCTTTTTCTTACATATTTCTTCTTTTACTATTTATGTACTGATTCATGTCATGTTATGCTATATCATAGTATGAAGTATGCTGAAGTTATATTATTTGCCCTTGGGTCTGTTTACTAAAAATATTTACTGAAAATGCTATTGGGATCCTAAGATCCAAAATACTAAAAAATTAAATGAGAACTATTTTTGAAATCTTTGGGTATCCGAAGATGTCTGCTATGCTGATCAGACTGATAATACAAGGATTCGATATCTTGGTCATATGAGTTGAACTAGACTAGTAAAGTGTCAATATGCTGAAATATCTTACTATACTACTTGTTTCCTTTTCTGAATATGCTACTTTGGCATGTTATGTCATGTAATACATATCATGCATGTAACCTTATTATTTATTCTTTTTCTCTAATTATATTTTGCATAACTGTACAACTATTATAGTTCTGTTTCATGTATTTCTTACTAAAGCTTCTAGTTCTATAACTTATTAAATTTGTTAATAAGTTCTGTATAAGCTATTTTCTATTCAATTTTGTATCTATTAGTTTACTATTTTATAGGTTTCTATATTAGTTTTTGTTGTTATTTCCTATTTCCATTCTATTTTCTAATCATAATTTAACAAATAATTATATTGTTTCTAGGTTGTTATTGAGTTTCTTATACTAGTATAAGATTGAAGGTGTGATTATAGAAAAAATATTCTTTCTTTCTTCGTTTTGTTATCATTTTTCTGATATTTTCTATCTATTAAGTTGTTTTTGTGAATTTTACTATATGTAGAGGCATTAATGTAGTCATGTGTTAAGTTGTGCTAGCTTCTGAAATATTTTCATTAAATTCTGGCTTACTACACGAGCATATGTTTTAGGACACGTGGTCATGTATACATCACGCACGATCATGTCCCTACGTATATGAGCCTATAATAACCCTTTTACATGGTTGTGGCTTTAGCAGGACACGACAAAGCATAATTAGGAAACCACACATAACCATGACCCTCACTTGCACAGACACGTGCCCGAACACACTAACACACTGACCTTAGTTGTGCATGCTCTACACGACCATAACCATATAAAGAAACACAAGCACGTAGGTATACGTGTCATGCACATATATTTGTGTCACACTTTGCTTCTATAATTTCTATCTCCAAAACTTGTAGATCTATGCCTAAACTTAACCCAGTCATAATCTATCTCCAACTAAGCTAATTATAGCATATAAACAGGCAACCACAAATTTCTATCACAACCTTTATTATCTCATAACTCTTAATCTCAACTAAACATGCTTCTGAATGCATAAACACACATATGCACATACAAATGCTCTAAAGCATGCTTCTAACTCAAAATCTTCCTCTATCTCATCATCATCATTTTAGAATCATGCTTATTAAACTAAACACATGCTTAATCACTAACTAGACTCATCTAGGAAGTTACATGCTAAGAAAATAGGAAAAAGGCAAGGAAATACTTACCTGAAACTGTTAAAATCTTTTATCACTCTAACTTTGATTGAATCCTAGCTAGATTGGCTGCTAAACTAGCTCCTCTTTTTAAAAATTGGCTAGGGCTAGCTAAACATAAAAGAAGAAGGAGAAGAAATGAGAAAATTTGATCTGAAAAAGGGAAAATAAAGTCACTTGACATATCTGCAGGCATGCACGAGCATGTAGTAAGACACATGGGTGTGTATGATGGCAAGATGTGAGGGCGTGTGTCTAAAGATGCACTATCATGCTCTTACGTCCAGTCATATATAAAGCTTTTCAAAAAAGACAATTCTACCCTCAAAACTCACCCGAGTCTAATCTAGGACTATGAAATCTCTCTTTTAACTCCAATCAAAAGTGTAAGGGGACTATTCTAACCTTGAGATGTTATATTAAATAATTTGAATTTTGATAATATCTCTATCATATGTTAATATGTTTTTATCATCAATAAAAAAAGGAGAGATTATTGAACCCCTAGCTGCTTTAATAATAATAAAAATTATATTAAAATATCTAATATGTTCTTGGCATGATCGAAATCATGACCAAAATAAGACAAAACTATTTTTATATTTTGTAAGGTAGATGTACACCATGACCTAAATATGTACATCTATATATAGTTTATTTCAGTGTCGTACATATATTTTCACGGTTTTGTGACGTTACTTGTAGTCAGCTTTATGTAAAAGTATTTGGTCATGCACATTCATACATGATATATGTACGATCGTGACATACCAATTACATGCTAGTCACAAGCATTATGGTCAAGCTCATACATGAATATGCCTCATACATAAGTCAAGCAAAGTCATGTACACTTGTGATTATTGAGTAGTCACACCCGTTACTATAGTTTAGGAGTCACGACAAGTTAATCACATCCAACAGCTCCCGTGCATAGTCAACCAAAGAAAGTCAACAAAATGCATGCCCGTGACTCTAATTGCTTCACACCCATGACAATGCATGGAAGGGTCATGTTGTCCAAGTCATAATCATTTTCATCTATGAAAGGTTAAGACATCAAAGCCAAAGGAAAATGTATGCCCATGAATAATGTATGTACGCCTATGAATAAGTAAAATATGAAATGTACATGTCCTTGTATAGGGTATCATGCATGGTTTTGTAACTGACTCTAGAAGATGAAGAGTCTAAGTGGTCACACCTGTGAATTTTTTGCCATACCCATACATTTGATAACGTTAGGAAAAATTTAACCATTGGATAAGTAGCTCAAGGCATTAAAAGTTGAGGTCATGTTCATGACACTTTATTTATGCCTTTACATTTGAACAAAATTTTAATTGCCAATTGCAAATGATCCACTTCTTCTCCAATGGATCTTTTTCTCTTCTAGCAAACTTTAGGCTATAAATTAGAGCCCATTTGAAGTAAGAAAGGTTGGAAATAATATGCAAACTACTCAACCATTAATTTTCTGTCATTCTTACTCTTTATCTCTTTATATTCTCATTACATCTCTTTGAGAGAAATTTGTTTGTATAAACTTGTATATGAGCCTTAGAGAGGCAATATCTCTTCTGTATTTTGCTTACAAACACTTTTTGATGCAACCTTGTACAACTAGTGTTAAGGGTAAAATTCTCTTGAACCAAAACTATAATATGAGCATAATCTTGGATCAATTAGTGTAAGTGGTTGGGCACAATTCTGGCTTAGCTACTGAAAACTTCAAGTGGATTTGCTTAAAAAAGTGGACGTAGAAGGCTTATGGTCAAAACTTTAAACCACTCTAAAATTGGTTGAGCATATTCTTTCCCTTTATTTTTTTACTTTGCTTTTATATTTGGTTTATGTTGTTGATTGTTTTTTTTAGTTTGTGTTAGTTAATTTATTGAGCATATAAATTGTTTTGACTGTTAGGTGAAAAAGTTTTAAGCTTTCATAAACTTTTAAAAAATCCTATTCACCATTCTTAAGGATTGTTTAGCCATTTTACATATTTGGGGTTTTACAGTATTCAATAAATGTATTGAAATTAAAAAAAATATAAAATAAACATAATGGTGGATCTAATATGAGGCAACTTGAGTTTGGATTGTTGTTGGGTTCCTTTTGAATGCTCTCATCTCATTGATAAGACCATAGCGAAACTCATTTCTTGAACAATTTTTCTTTCTCTTATTATTTGACAATTTAATTCTTATTTTTCTTCCTTTACAACTCCTTTTCTTTTCTTCTCAAGTGATATAATTCATCAATGTAACAAGACAAATATAGTCTCAATGTAATCATTTTAGATTTGAGATGAGTTTAAATTGACTTTTATTCATGCTTATTTTCATTTAGTCTATCTCTAAATATTTTTCAAGCGGATTATTAATTGTGTTCCAAAATATTTGGGGTTGATAGCATTAACCATGGGTCCACTCATTTTTTTTATAGTTAAAAAATTTATAAAATAAAAAAATAACGGGCATTGCCCGAAACAACCTAAGCACGACAAGAACACTCACCCATAAAACGAAAGTTCAAAACCACAACCTGTCTGAGTAATTGAAAAGTATTTATAGTCAAAAGATAATACACAACACTAACCCTAAGCCAAAAAAAAAAAAATAAGAGCAAAAACTATCTACAATTTTATAAATATAAAATGAAGCCCAAAAGCCAGAAAAAACAAAGCCCAACCCTCTTTGACCCATTCCTTCTCCTCAAATCTCCAATAATGGTCGCATGGATAAAATTAAAAATTCAATAAAATTACATGTTAAATTCATTTTAAATCAAATTTAAATTAAAGAAAAATTGACATTCCATAGAATACTATTCGATCATTAACTACATTTGACTTTACTCAAAGAAATTTGTTGTTTAGTGATTGTTTTGTAATCTATCATGATTTAATGTAATTAACTATGTTACTGTTGTTTAAAGGCCAAACGACGAATTCCCACGCAAGGTTTGCTTAATGAACTCCCTTCTATAAAAGTTAAAAGGTTAAGTATCTATCTTTTTTTTTTTTAATAAAAAAACTAAAATACCTTTTATTAGAATTAATAATATTAATATTTAAATAAAATTTAATATAAATAATATTAAAAATAAATTTAAAATAAAATAATATTAAAATTTTAATAAAAATTTTAATAAATTAATAAAAATTTAAAAAAACAACCGTTGCCGTCAACAGCGTCGCTTGCAATATTAGTTGATGTTGACCTCATCAGGTGGCTTAAAATGACCACCTGGTTCTATTGGTGGCCAGATTTGCCCACCTCTACTATTAGAGAATACTGAAAAACGACCGAAATACTTGACAATGACCGTTTCTAGCCATTTTAGATGACGAAGATGGTCATATTTGGTTACCTCTGTTAGATATTTGGCAACTACATCTACTGCATTCGCTATTGTGGAGGCCAGATTTGTCTACTAATAAAACCAAGTGACTGATTCCGACTATCTAGTAAGGTCAACGTTAGCCCACCAGCGGTGACAACTGTTTTTTTAAATATATATTTTGTTTTTTAAAATTTTAATTATTACTTCATTTTAAATTTATAATTTAATCATTTTTATAAATTTATTAAAAAAGACAAATATACTTCTTTGATTTTGGTTAAAGGTAAGTATTTAGCTTTTTAAACTTTTATGGGTAAGACTTTGTCAAGTATGGAAACCTTTGGTGGGAATATGTTGTTTAGCCTTGTTTAAAATCCAATCGGTCCACTCACTTTCCAATTCTTCTCTGCACCTCAGCAACAGAGGATCTGAAAGTCTCTTGTGATCTGAATCTGTTGATTGAAATCAAAATTCAATTTCGTTCAAATGTTGAGGGTGAATCCGTTCGGATTCTAGGTAAGCAAACAATTAAGCGAAACCCAATCTTGTTAAATCATTTTTTCACTTGATTTTTAACTTCTTTTTGAAAATTTCTAAAAATTTTGCAGATTAAGCTGTTTTTGCGCTTTTGAAGATGGCGGATGTTGTGGCAAAACAAATGGTAAAATTTAATTGTGAAGTGTTAATTGTTACGGCCTTATTGATAATTTGAAAAGTTTGCTTTGGTTAGGATTTTAAATTTGAAATTTTTATTGTATGTAGGGTGGTTCCTTTGGTGATGCAGCTGACGCCAAGAACAATGTGTTTGATTTAGAGGCATTTGTTGGGGACTTGACTTTTGAGGAAGATGCAAGTGGGTAAGTTTAAAAAATTTGGAAGCTTTTTTATATAATTTCTGTAGAGTTTTGTTCGTTGGTTTGTTTAAGACGTGGTCTTTGTTTTATGGAATCTAACTATTCACTGATCTTCTTGAATTTAATGTGATTAGTTAGTAAAGTAGCTACAAATAAATTAATGGCGGGTGATTGTAAGTCCTCAGGGTAAGTTGATTGAGTTGCTGAAAGCTAGGAAACAGCAGGAAACTTGAGAGGTCACCTTTGGAAGCCTTTGCTGGTGATCAAAGGGCACACTCTTTTAATTGTGTTGTAATGCTGGCTGAATTTAATTCATTATCCTGGATATGAATCAACTTACTTTCCTTTTTAGAGATAATTGCTTGGCTGATTCTTAGAGAAGTTTGTGGGATGAGTCATGGAGAGTGCTTTAACCGTAGGGGTGGTTCTAAACTGTGCTATTATGTATTATTTCTGTCAGAAATATTGTTTCTTCTTGGTTTTTTCAGTTTGGTAATTGGGTTGAGAAATGTTTGTGGCTTTGTATCTTTGTTCAGACTACTAGAGATTTTATTGTCAAGATGTCGATTGCTTTTGTTGTCTTTTGGCAGTGATGATATGTCATTGGAAGGACTTGAGAAGGAGCTTGAAGAATGTAAAAACTATGATGTGAGTATTTTATATTGTTTTCTTATGAAGCCATGGTCAAGCTTGTGTGGTTTTTGCATGTGTAGTTACATGGGGTTCTAGGGTATAGCAGCAGGGTATTTACAACTTACTGTTTGAGATAGTATCAGCTGAGTGGGAATAGCAAGAAGTGAAAGTAGGGTGGTGTTCTTGTTCTTTAATGTGTTCGATGTTTTGGGTTGACATGGTGTTAGTTTGTACAATAGCCTACATTGATTAATCTATGAGTTTACTGCTTGGTTTTTTTCATGATGATTTTTTGAGTTTTTGCACAGCAAAGTGATTCGGATATCTAATATAAAATTAACTTTTTACATGTGTAACACGGATGGTGAGGGATTGTACTTTCTATTCAATTCTTTTAAGCAATTTCAGAGTGTTTATCAAATAAAAGGGAATAAAGTGTCTGGATTACATTTCTGATTATCTAGTGGTTAGGTCCGGTGTTTGCATACTATATTATCATCTTGTACTTGCCACATGAAGCTTGCACTATCCTGTCCATAGTATTTTAAATTGTTTCCATAATTACCTTGGTTGATTCATACTTTGTACCTCAATTTATGTGTCTATGTGTTTACATAGGTAGTTGCAAACATATTGTCTAAAGGTACATCATTAAAGGAGTACACAAAGGGGGTTGAGAATGATCTACGCCAAGTTGAGTTGGACTCTGTTCAGGTCTGTGGTTATTTTGCTTCGTTGAGATGGTTCATAAGTAACACTCTGGTGTCAAATGATAAGATCAAGCATAGAAGTTGTTTTATTATTATTTTCAAATAAATATAAGTGTACGAGTTGTTTTATCTCACATTCTTATAAAATTTGTATCGAATTGATTCATTCCTTTGTGACATATCTTGGATTTCTACGTTGTCCTATGACTTAGTGAAGTTTATGCATGGGTGACATGGTCTTTAGTCATCTTTTTTAGTATCTTTATTTTTTTTGTTGTTTTTCCACTTATGACATTATTTACTTATTTAGTTATTTTTGTTGACGACCTGGGAACCCCTACCCATACTAGCCGGTCAACTTTAACTGATTGAGTAGGATAAATCCGATAGTTTGATGTTAGAATATTTACACTTATGACATTATTGTGTAATCTGATGTTGGAATTTTTCAATGCTGTAGGATTATATTAAAGAAAGTGATAATTTGGTGTCCCTTCATAATCAAATACGCGATTTGCAATGCCATCTTGTCACAGATGGAGACTCTTCTCATTGGTTTATGGGTAAGTTAAATGTTGCTGGGCAAATCAGAAAAACTTGCAACGATCTTAAGTTTGTAAGTGCTGTATGGAATACTCCCATGTTGCAGTTGATGCTTATATAAATAACTTTTGTTACTCAGAAGATATGATCAAGTTTTGTGATAGTCAACTATTTATAGTAGTAGAACCAGTCATGGATTGCAAACTGTTATCAAATTGAGGAATAAAGGAGCCGGCAAAAGTTTTCTTTGTTGAGTTCATCTTGATGAATGTCTTGGTAGAAACCTTTGTAACAACAAATGTTGAATGCTAAAATACTTATTGTCGTCATAGCTCTTGAATCATCAAATATAATACAATTAGGAGGTTATTGACTTTGTAGGATAGACCAAAAACATATTCAAATTCAGATGCTATTTATAAATTCGCTTAGTATACACTGAAAGAACTATTATATTTGCTGCTGGTTGAAGAAAGTTTGAAAAATATGATCTTACTTCCTGTCTATACCTTGCTATGCATGACTAGTGGTAAAAGTCTGTAGCAGTAGCAAAAGTCACTGCTAAATAATGTCACATACACAGTTCAAGTTCTGAGAGCATCCACTTCAGTAAAAAAATGCTGAAGAGGACCATTTTCTAATATCCCTCTTAGCATATGAGTTCATTGGTATCATATATGATACCAATGTATGATCCTTGATACAAGCATTATTAGCATTTGAGAATCACACATAAGAGGTTTTATTTATTTATTGATAAGAACATACAAAAATCAAATAAGATCCTTTATCATTGACTCTTCTTTGCTTTTATCAATTTATTCAAATGCATTTTTGGTGTATTTTTACAGTTTGTTGCTTAGCTTTTTGGTATACCTGGTAATATTTTTGTTATGTTTATTATTATTTCAAAAGGAGAGCCACCTGTTTTAATTGTGTTCGTTGAGTTGTTTTTTGTTTTAATTGGATCTTGTATGATCAGCAGTACTAACGTTTTTAGAAATTTTGTTTCAGTCTGAGATTGGTTCTATAAGTTCAGACATAAAAGTACTCCAGGAGAAGTCAATGGATATGGGTCTGAAGCTGAAGAATCGCAAGGTATGGTTTCTATTGGAGAAGTTTTATGTCCCAGAAAATTCTGCTGTTATCTTGATCTTATTGGAGGCTTTGATGGTTGTGAAGGAGCAACAGCAGCCAATTATGTTATTTGATTAAAATTAGGGTTATCTTCAGACTTTTGCTAGTCATGAAGATTTTGCTCAGAACTGTTTTAGGTGGTCTAGCTAATTTCAGTCTGTGGCCTGTCCAGTTGCAATGAATTCTTTTAAATCAGAACAATTGCCTTCAATTACATTCAAATTTGTACCTACCTTTTCCCCTTTCTTGTGTGTGGGGTGAAGAGGATGAACTCTATGTCTGCGTGTAGGAGTTTTGAGTTATCAAATTAGATTTTTCATAGATAATTATCTATTTCTAGGCTAGAATTTATTTTATCTTTTATTTTGTGTTTGATATAGACTTATCCTAGTTGTAAGTATCTAACCATCTTAGAGAATTCTATGCATTAGCTTGCATTGTATCATAGCAAAATATATCCAAAATAATAGAAAAATAACAGTAAGTCAAATTACTGCTTTTAGGATATTAGAATGGGAGGGGGTTTTAGGCTAATTTTTGTTCTATATAGAATGATTTTTGAATTGTCCTTAGATTTGTTTGAAATCTGTATTGTATAGATTTTTTTTGTGATCCTCTAAGTGGAGCCAAACTTTTGTGGACAATTTGTTCACTCTTCTTTCATTAATTTTTATCATTAGTAATATTTTCTTTATTTCTTTCTTTTGAGAAAAGTAAAATAAATAAATATATAAACAAAATATGTATTCCGTCCAAAAGGTGTTTTTTTATAGAGTATTTCTAGAGACACCTTGTAACTGTGGTGTTTCCTATTTTATAAATTAGTCATGTCATGTGAAATTGTGAAAAAAAGGTTGATGTTTGATTTAATTGTTTTAATTAGAAAGCAATTGCCATGTATATTATCAACATGTAGACTAACTAGGATACTAGACACTTAGTTTCATTGTTCTCATATGCACCTAATGTTTCAATTTCTTAGAGAGTAATGCTACTGTTGAATATTGTGTGTTGAATATTGTGTGATTGTGTATTAATGTAATATATATTGTAGAATATACAGGTTAGAATACTTTAGGAAAGTTAGATTGCATTTCCTTATTAGGATCAAACCTCCACTTTATATATATTGTTGTAATTATATTTGAATACAATGAAAAATAAAGATATACTTTATAAATCTCATGGTATCAGAGCCTTAATTTCCCTAATTTTCCTAAAAACCCTAGCTTTTGCCGGCGACGTCAGGTGTGCTTCTCCTGGCATCCGATCAGAAAGCTACTTATACCAATCGGTTCTCCTCTCACTCACTGGCAAAACCCCCAAAATTTCGTCGTCGTCTGGTGACGCATGCGCCGATCGTTTCTCTAACTGTGCTTCACTCCAATCTCCTTCTCTTGAGCACGTGAAATTACACCGCCACCACAATCCACCTTAGACTGTGTCGATCTGCTCTTCCCCAGCAAGTTCATTGATTTCTAGTGCCGATGACTTTTTCTGATCATCGAAAAATTCAAGGACAGTTTTTTGGTTGTTTCTGATTGCTTCCTGTGTGTTTGTGACACGCGTTCGAGAGTGTTACTTGCTGTTGAGGGCATTTTTATCCAACCATGTCGATCGAAAGCACAAAATCAGGTTCAATCTTCAATTTTAATTCCGCTCCAGTTATCACTAATGAAAAATTAATAGGCAGTGCAAATTATACATCATGGGCTACTTCAATTGAGTTGTGGTTTTTGGGACAAGACTTTGAAAACCATTTGACTACCAATGTTGATCATATACAGTTTGATAAAGCTACATGGGTTCGAACTGATGCACTCCTGTGTAGTATGTTATGGCAAACATCGACCCTGCTCTTCACCCTATTTTCAAAGGTTATTGCATCTGTGTTGAGATATGGAACCAGGCCAAACTTTTATATACCAATGACATTCAAAGGTTGTACTCGGTGGTATCTAGTCTAGTAAACCTAAAGCAACAAGGATTGAGTATGTCCGACTTTATCGGTAGAATAGCCTCCCTCAAGTCAGAATATAGTGCCTTCTCTCATGAAGATTTAGCACAACAGGACAAATTCTTTATGGTGCTTACTCTCGCTGCTATTGGACTTGAACTTGAACTTGAATCGATATGAAATCAGATTCTTGCAAGCCCATCAGTGCCTTCTCTCAATGATGTGTTCTCCAGACTTCTTCGAGTTTCTTTTCCAAACATGATTTCAGGATCATTTACTCCTGACTCATCAGTCTTGGTCTCTCAATTTCAGCAAACATCTAGAAATGAACATAAAGATCGAGGACGACATAAATGCAGTTACTACAACAGGTGGGGCACACAAAGGATAAGTGTTACAAATTACATGGACGACTATCTCGAGCAGCTAATGTAGTTCATGCTAATCCTCCCGAGACTCGTTCAGATTCTTCCATAAAGCACCATCAGCCATCAATCACTCTAATCAGTGCTGATTTTGAGGACCATCTCAGATACCAAATTGCCAAGCAAGTTTCCTTAACCACAGCATCTGTCGCACATTCGGGTAATTCTATTGCTTGCCTTAGTCAGTCTTCCTCTCTTGGACCATGGGTACTTGATTCTGATGCATCTGACCACATCTCTGGTAATTTTAACTTGCTCTCTCACTATTCTAGTTCTTCTATATTGCCATCTGTCACTTTAGCAAACGGATCTCAAACGATTGCTAAAGCTGTTGGACGAGCTCAACCTCTTCCATCCTTGTCCTTAGAATCTGTTTTGTATATACCTCATTGTTCTTTTAATCTTATTTCAGTCAGTAAACTTACCCAATCTTTAAATTGTTCCATAACTTTTGTTCACAACTCTGTTTATATATAGGATCGACGGACGGGACAGATGATTGGCGCAGAGCGTGAGTTACAAGGGTTGTATGACCTCAATATGTCTCCTACTTCCACATCTTGCCTCATTGGTGATACTCCTATACTCCTTTATAGTTGTCTTGGTTATCCCAACTTATCAAAATTACAAAAGATGGTTCCAAGTCTTTCTTCATTGTCCTCAATAAATTGTGAGTCGTGTCAGTTGGGAAAACATTTTCGTTCATCGTTTTCCAAACGTGTCAATAATCAAGCTGCGTCCCCATTTGAGTTAGTGCATTTTGATGTATGAGGTTCTAGTCATGTCACTTCTATTTTAGGTTTTAAATACTTTGTTACCTTTGTTGATGATTATTCGCATTGCACTTGGCTTTACTTAATGAAAAATAGTTCAGAGTTATTTTCTATTTTTGAATCATCTTGTGCTGAAATTAAAAATCAATTTCATACTTTTATTAAAATATTTAGAACTGATAATGCACGTGAGTATTTCTCTGCGTCCTTTAATACCTTTATGGCAGGTCAGAGTATCTTTTATCAATCTTCGTGTCCTTATACCCCTCAACAGAATGGGGTTGCAGAACAGAAGAATAGGCATTTGATTAAAACTGCCCGAACTCTTCTTTTACATCATCATGTTCCATTACATTTTTGGACCTATGCAGTTCTCACTGCTTGTTATTTAGTCAATTGAATGTCGTCTTCTGTTCTTCAACACCAGGTACCTCACTCTATCTTGTTTCCTACTCAGCCGCTATATAATCTACCTCCATATGTTTTTGGATGTGCTTGCTTTGTCCACCGTTTATCACCCGACCGTGACAAATTCTTTGCTTGATCTACTAAATGCATCTTCCTTGGTTATTCTCGTGTTCAGAAAGGATATAAATGTTATTCTCCAGATACACATCAACACTTTGTATCGGCAGATGTTACATTTTTTGAGGACTCTCCTTACTATACTCTCTCCAAGTTAGACGCTTCTCAACTACAAGAGATTCTCTCACTGCCTTACATTGACCTTCCATCTGTCCATTACCCTTTTTCTGCCACTCCAGATATTGGTTCTAATGTCTTTTCTTCAAATAATGTCATCTCAAATGATCTCCTTCCTACAACTATTGACAATAACAATGAGGTTCAACCTAACTCACTATCTGCTCCAACTTCTTGTCATTCCGACGTCCTTTCTTCTGATGATCAATTCCCAATTGCCATTCGTAACGGTATGCGAACTACTCGTAATCCACATCCTATTTATAATTTTTTAAGTTATCATTGATTATCTTCACTTTTTTATGCTTTTGTTTCTACTTTGTCTTCTGTGTCTATCCCTTCCACCTTTCATGAGACTTTGACTCATCCTGGGTGGCGACAAGCTATGATTGAGGAAATAGAAGCTTTACATGTCAATTGTACTTGGGAACTTGTTTTTTTGCCACCAGGGCACTCAATAGTTGGTTGTTGTTGGATTTATATAGTGAAGGTTGGCCCTGATGGTCATGTTGACCGATTAAAAACCCATTTGGTTGCAAAAGGGTATACTCAGATCTATGGCCAGGATTATAGTAAAACATTCTCTCCTGTGGCAAAGATGTCATTTGTTTGGTTGTTTTTGTCTATGACGGCTATTCGGAGGTGGCCTCTTTATTAGTTAGATATTGAAAATGTTTTTCTCCATGGCAATCTTGATGAAGATATTTATATGGAGCAACCGCCTGGCTTTGTTGCTCAGGGGGAGTCTCGATTAATGTGCAAGTTTCGTCACTCCTTAAACGGATTGAAACAATCTCCACGAGCTTGGTTTGGTCGTTTTAGCTTGGTCATTAAGGACTTTGGAATGGTTCGCAGTGAATCCGATCATTCAGTATTTTATAAACATACTTCGCAGGGGAGGTGCATCTATTTAGTGGTGTATGTTGATGATATTGTCATTACAGGGAGTGATCAGGATGGTATTGAACAACTCAAAAAACACTTGTTTAAGCATTATCAGACTAAGGATTTAGGATTGCTTCGATACTTTCTGGGGATAGAAGTGGCTCAATCTAACACTGGTATGGTTATTTCTCAGAGAAAATATGCTTTAGATGTCCTTGAAGAGACGGGAATGATAGATTGCAAACCTCTAAGTTCACCTGTGGATCCTAATACCAAGTTACTACCTGGACAGGGAGAGCCTCTTGCTGATCTAGGAAGATATCAAAGACTTGTCAATAAACTCAATTATCTCACAATCACTCGGCCTAACATTTCCTTCACAGTAAGTATGGTTAGTCAATTTCTACAGTCTTCATGTGATAGTCATTGGGATGCAGTTTTACGAATTCTGATGTATATCAAGGGAGCTCTAGGAAAAGGATTGTTATATGAAGATAAGGGTCATACATAGGTTATTGGATACTCAGATGCTGATTGGGCAGGTTCCCTTTCTGACAGGCGCTCTACATTAGGTTATTGTGTTCTTGTTGGAGGAAATCTCATTTCATGAAAAAGTAAAAAGAAAGAGGTTGTTGCCAGATCAAGTGCAAAGGCAGAATATCGTGCTATGACTTTTACAACTTGTGAACTTATATGGTTAAAACAATTAATTCAAGAATTGAAGTTTGCAGAAGTATCACAAATGAAGTTACTGTGTGATAATCAAACAGCTCTACACATTGCTTCTAATCTAGTGTTTTATGAAAAAACTGAACACATTGAAGTAGATTGTCACTTTATTCGAGAAAAGATTATCTCTGGGTGCATTACTACTAGTTACATTTGTTCAAATGAACAACTGGCTAACATCTTCACAAAATCCCTTAGGGAGTCTCGAATTGAGTTTATTTATAACAAGCTTGGTACATATGATTTATATGCACCAACTTGAGGGGGAGTGTTGAATATTGTGTGATTGTGTATTAATGTGATATATATTGTAGAATGTACAGGTTAGAATACTTTAGGAAAGTTAGATTGCATTTCCTTATTAGGATCAAACCTCCACTCTATATATATTTTTGTAATTATATTTGAATACAATGAAAAATAAATATATACTTTATAAATCTCAGCTACATGTGCAAATGAAATGTACTGATTTTTTGTTCAATGGTGGTTGATTTTCTCGTTAAATGAATCATTTAATACAATATTAAAAAAATCCAAGAAGAGAAAAACATATCAGTCAGTACAAAAAATTAGTACATTTCATCTGGACATATAGCTTCATTCCTTCTTAAATGTTTGTCTCTCATAAAGGAAATGATTGTTATGCCACTAGGCAAATTCTATTATTTTTTCAGTGCATTTCCATCTTCTGACTAACTTGGCAATTGGTTATATGCTTTGAATAGGTAGCAGAGTCAAAACTGGCAAAATTTATTGAAGAGATTGTAATCCTTCCAAGGATGGTAGAAATAGTTGTTGATGGAGAGGTATTTGTTTTTTATCTTGAATCTCATGTAAACCTGGTTGTTTTTCATTTTAGTTTGCAACTGTTCATATGTTTTCTTCCAAAAAGTCTTTTGTGACAGTGGTGCTCTCTGTATGTGGTTAAAGTTCATACATGCAAGGCCATGTTGCAATTCAGTTTTTGAATGATATAGATTCTAATATATCGTTTTTTTTGGCGGGGCATATGAGTTGTAGTAGTTAGAAAAGAGATTTATTTTGTTTTACTTATGTCATTGGTGGTTCTCACTGTAGTTGTGATGTCATATCTTTAGAGACGTAAGGTTGGTGAGGGTTGTTACAGAATTACCTATTACTGATTTGAGTGGATATCTGTGCTTAGGTGGAGGCAGAAAATCTAAAAGCTTTAATAGAGATGTTAGTGCTTGATATCCTTAGGATAATATGGATGGAAAAAAGATTTTGGAGGATGCTATAGAAGAAGAGATTTCCTTCTCATGGGACAGAATTTCTCTTTTGATGTCCTAAGTGGTTTATTTGACTCAAGAATATTAGGATTCATCTTTATTTTCATCTATGGAAATTGGGGGGCTTTTGTGCAGTGATGTTGAGTGCTGAATTGTGTATTGAGATTATAGTGTAGAGGCACTTGTGAACTGCTGTTGTTTTATATGTCTGTGATGGAACAATGGTTGACCTTATTGTATAGCAAAAATATTATACTGTATCTTAACAAAAAGAAAGTTTTAGTGGTATATTTATTCGGAAAACTTTTAGAGCACTAATATTTGTTCTTAGGGTTTTCATGAAGTCTAAGTCTTATCAATTTTAGGTGGGATAGAAATCTGAAAGGGAAAAATAAATAATTTAAAATTTTTTTAGCTCTTCTCACATTTCTACACTCCTTCCTTCGAGCTCAATGCCCATCCCTTCTTTTTATGTATTTATATACTCCATTGGTCTGTTTAGTCTCCTTTTTGAAGTGCCCTTGCTACCTTGAGCTTAAATCATATATTTTGGAAAGATCTGGCCTTCACTTGCTCCTTTTAGTTCATTTCTTAATTCAGAACTTATGATTGGTCAAATTCCATAATTTCACCTTGTACATACATACACGGTTACACACACATATATGTTCTCATATATTTCCTTTTTCACCATTATTGTTGTTTTATTATCCCAGTTAATGTGGAAGCTACTGATTTTACTTTCCTCTTCGTACTAACATATATCCAGTGAAATTTTCATTCAGGTCAATGAGGAATATATGAGAACACTTGAGATTTTAAGTAAGAAGTTGAAATTTGTTGAAGTGGATCTTATGGTTAAAAATTCAAAAGCCCTTAAAGATGTTCAGCCAGAGCTTGGAAAACTGAGGCAGAAAGCTGTTTCAAAGGTAGTTAAATGGTCTTCCCTGATGTTCAGCCCAAGCTTGGTTTAAAATAATACTTCTCATATAAAAATTATGATGATAGTTTTGAGTAGGGAAGTGAATGATGTCAAATGTTCGTGCAGTGACAACTTGTTCCTAGTTCCAAAAACTTTTCTTCACTGCACAACTGTCTGCAGACAATGGCAAAATAATTCATTGTGACTATCTTTATGCGATAGCAGGTTTTTGATTTCATTGTCGAGAATTTTTATGCTTTGAGAAAACCCAAAACAAACATTCAGATCCTTCAGCAGAATGTTCTTCTAAAATACAAGTGAGTTGTCTATAAAACTGCTTTTAGTGGTGTGTACTTCTTTGTTGGATCTGTTTTGATTGTTGTTAGTGTCTTGGTATAGCTTTGTTTCAGCTCTGTAACTAGGAGCATTATTCAAGTTTATTGTAACTGAACAGTTCTAGTCTGTGTGACTTCCGATTTGTGTAATATCATTAGCCACTGATTTCAGTTGGATGATATTAGTTATTCTATTTTTCTTTTTTAAGTTAATTACTTTAGTTTTTTTTTTTTTTTTGGCACAACTGTTTCATTGTTTTTTGTCATTAATAGGTTGGTTGGCATGATATTAAATCATCTGTAAGGAGTCTCACCAATTCTTTTTTAGCCTTTAGATTTGTCATGTATTGATAATTTCACTATTTTTTTTTTCATAACTTGATGTAAAATGCTTGATAATGTAGGTATGTTGTTTCTTTTCTCAAGGAACATGGCAAGGAGGTTTATAATGAGGCTCGTGCAGCATATATTGACACGATGAACAAGGTGATTGCTTTAGAATTTATCATGCATTTGAAATATGATTTTTCCACAACTACAGATTGTTACTATTGTGCAGATTAGGGAAGTCAACCTTTCTTAACATTGAAAAGTAGCCCTCAAATTTTCTCTTGAAATATGTGGAAGTGTATTTCTTACCTAACTAACTAGATTCAAAGACCATGTAATCACAAAACTTGGCGTTGGACCATAAATTGTAGTGTCCTTGTCTTAAAAATAGGTGAATTTTAAATCTTTTTGGCATGTTTTAGCCAATTTTTTTTATTTGGTTATGCTGAAAACACTAGTCTAGAATACCTTTCTTGAATGAAGAGTTAGTGGATCATATATCTTTGAAGTTAGTGCCCAAAACCTTTAGGCTTTTTGATGACTTTATTTTAGGTCATCCACATTGCTTGCCACCCTTATGTTTTATGTGTTTATTCTTTTTTTTTTTTTTTTTTTGATAACTCGGGAACCCCTACCCATATTAGTTGGTTTCTCCTAATTGATCGGATAGATTAAATTTGAAGGTCTGTGACTATTGACTTCACTGCAGTTTAAACTTAGACCACCATCTTAGATGATCTTTGCTCTTACCACTAGGCCAAGCCTTTAGGTTTGCTTGTTCTTTTTATTCTTGCTTAAAATATGAATATTTTTGCCTAATGGCTTCTAGGCTCAACTTTTTGTTTGACCTTTCTGCCACAGTTGTTGCTGCTTAGTGATTAATATGCCTTATTAGGATTTTGATATGTACTTGGGTTCTGGTGGTTTGCCGAAGATGGATTTCCACATCCTCCCCAAAGACCCCCACCCACCCCCACCCCCACCCCCACCCCCACTAATCAACTTGTTAAAACACCTCCCTACTGCCACTTACAACTGCGATATTCAACCGAATGTCACAATATCTCTCAATTAAACACATTCACACAAATACCAATATAATGGATTAATCATCAATTGCATATCATATAGTGTTCAGAATGGATTCAGTTTCTTTGCAAACGAACTCCATCACAGTCACCAATAAAACAGTGGAAATAGTAGCTTAATTACCATCTCAATGAAACAGTTCTATAATATCCAAATTCTATTGTTGCTTGGCATTGGAGAGGCCAAAACTCTCCTTCAAGCCCTTTTCCCTTCAATTCTTAGTTGCCTCTAGATTCCCTTTTTCTCCCCTTCTTATTCTCTTCATAACGGTTAAGTTCCCTCAATGTTTGCCACGTCCCTCCTCACTGCCTTGTGGTAATGCTTTTGAGTGATTACCATTTGTTTCTCCCCTTTTGCTGCCACCTGTCACCTCTAATTTCTTGCTCAATTCTGTCCTTGAATGGCTGTTCTGTTTCTGCTTTTTCTTCTTGCGAGTAGTATAGACATGGGTCCCAACAGACTTCAGGTAAACTATTTTGTGGAAAGTTTGGATGGCTATTTTGTAACTTAAGCTTTTGTTGTTGACATTAAAAGCTAAGATATTTTTAAGATCATGTGGATTACGTAGGTTGCCATGTTGCAATTGGATATACAAATATATATCTTGGAATGACTTTTATGACTGTTGTGATGATTCATTCTATTAAATGATATGCTACTTAAAATTTTGCCATAATACCTATCTCTACTTTGGAAGTACAGAATGGTGGTTCCATTAATGGTTGTGCTACATATATTATAGTCCAAAGATCTAAGTACCAGGTCACTTTAATTTAACTGTTAATTCTATTTTCCACAGCTTGATAGATCATCATATGTTTTTCTATTCGGGATTACTTCGGGCATATTATCCAGTTAATTAGCAGATTGATTCTTACATGTATTCTAGAGTAACATGTAATGGCTATTTTAACCGATGAAAAATCAGGATGATTCTTACAGATTCTACTTCAACAATATTCTCTATGTAATTATACTTTACTGTTCCATTTGCAGGTTCTAAGTGCACATTTCCATGCTTATATACAAGCATTAGAGAAATTGCAGTTAGATATAGCAACATTTAGTGATTTGATTGGTGTGGATACCAAAAGCACTAGTCTCTTCTCAAGAGGAAGAGAACCACTAAAGAATCGTTCTGCTATCTTTGCTCTGGGTGATAGGATCAACAGTTTAAAGGTTTCTTTTTATTTCACTTATTAAGAAATATTGTTTGCTCTAATGTTTTGAATTGTTTTTTTAGTTTCACATTGGACCACTATTAAACAGTTGTGTGATGTTTGGCATCCATCATTAATTGTTTTCCCTTGAGCTCTTATCAGGGATAATTTCAAAAAGCCTATGCATTTGGTTTCTACTTTGTTAGGATTCAATAGTAATAATTATTATGATAATAATATTAATGTTGACTTACCAAAAAGTTTATTAATACTTATTTATTACTTAAGAAAATAATTAATTTGAATAAGATATTTGAGATTACGATAAATAAATATTTTGAAATATATCTGACATTGAAAGTTAGGACATTGTTTATAAATAGAGGTGATTAGATTGAGGAGAGGAGTAGAAAAATATTGTTATTTTGATTATTTGGTATAGCCTTTGGTTGATTTGGACACATTTTGTTATTAGCATTGTTTTCTTTTAATAGTAATAATATTTATATTTGATTCCTAACAAATTGGTACAAGAGTAGTGAGATCTAGGCAAGGATTGATGTGTAAAAGATTTTGGAGGCAATGAGGGAGAAATTAGAAGTCATGGAATTCAAATTGGATAATTTGGCCAATGGAAAAGTGTTTGAAGGAATTGAAGGGTTTGTCTATCGCTTGTCTAAGGAGGAAGCCATGAAAAGGGAGGTGATTGAGGAAGGAAACAACGAGATCGTGACTCTACCATTATGACCTTTGTTTGAGGAGGAAGCTGAAAAAAGAAACGTGATATAGGAGGAAGATGACGAGATCAAGGCTGGAATTGGAGTTCTTAATGCATTCTTAAAGTTGGAGGATGCCGAATTTGGTGAGAAAATGGTCGCAAAGTTGGGATTTGAGGCATATGGGATTAGGTTTAGGATGAATAATGCAAGAATGGTGTTTTTGTTAATTGCAAACAATATGGAGTTTGACTTTTTTAACCATTAATGTGTAGGACCCGTTGTCACGCATAGCACTGCTATTGAATATATTCTTTACTTTTATTAATATACTAAAAATCTCGGTATACGTGACAGAGATCCTACGAAAAGAAAACTGCTACTGAATTAAAAACACAAGTGGAAGCTGAAAACTTTCATGATACAATGGTGGGCAAAACAACTTTTCATTTATACATATGTTTCTATACATTACACTAAGTGTATACATTTACAAAATATCCCACCAGACCAACTAAACACTCTAATTGGAGCCTTTTCCCGTCAACTCTGGTCCACCCGCTCCTCACCAGTACCAAACATACCTGCAAGAAAAGAAGAAAGGAAGGGAATGAGTGATAAAATCACCCAGTAAGCATTCCCTACTTCCCTCAACCCAAACAAGCATACAAAACAAAGTCCGTACCTAGCCTTGGCCTAAATATTCATACATAACGCTTGCTCATTATTCGAACATTGCTTAATTTGGTTTTTTGATTGCATTAATGATTAATGCTATGAAATGAGTATCATGTCATGCTGAACACATACTGTATATGCATACTAAATATGCATGCATCTGAATCTCTACGTATCCGAAGATACCTACTGTGCTGATCAAGCTAATGAACACAGGGATTTGGCATCTTGGTCATGTGGGCTGAACAGTCTAGCGAAATGCTAGAAAGCTGAATATACATATTAGTCCTTAGACTAATAAGCTAAAACTGGTACGATCTGATCGTAGTCAAAAGACTGAGATCCCACAGATGCCTCCTCGAGTTCACCCAAAACGGTTAACTCGGATATCGGGTTCTGACTGCTAAACTGAATGTTATCGGATCCCTTGATCCCTTTTCATGCTGATACCTTGGCATGTCATGCTATGTAATGCTTATGCTGTCTTAGTTTATCTCATTTTATCATTATACAATGATCCATAGCCTTTAAAATGGTTTCTCATGCATTATACTTCAATTTACATCATTTCTGGAAAATTTGGCTTAAGCATGGGCGTGTGGGCTAAGGCACACCGGCGTGTGTGGAGACGAATGGGGCCGTGCAGCCGGTCGTGCAAGCTTTTGGAATTTCTGCCACTTTTCACTGAGAAAGCAAGCACACGACCGTGTCTCTCAGGCACACGGGCGTGTTTCTTGTGCAACCAGTTGTGCACACGGGCGTGTCCCTGCAAAAGCAAAGGCACACGGGCATGCACCTACGGGCACACGGGTGTGTGTCCTGCTCTGCAACGGCAACACCCACCTGGAACTTGCAAGAATCCATACCAAAGCTCAATCAAACTGAAATTAATCAACAACAAGCATTTCTAGCACTTCAATGAACACATAACATGCGTCAATTTCATCCATAACATGCCACATCACAATCCACCATTAAAACCATCATTTCTCTCACATATTCATACACATACATACACAAGCATTGTTCTTGGGTGGAAATCATCATCTCAAGCAATTTCTTTTCATTATATTAACACATAATCATTCCATATAACTCAGAAGCATGCTAGAAACACAATCAAACAATATCAAGCATCAACAAAAGCTGGGAAACTCAAGGAAGAGGAAAGGGAGTACTTACCTCTTGCTATGGCTGCTGTAATCATTTTCTAACTAATTTTTTTCTTCTCTAGCCCGATTGGGAGTTGCTGGCTGCTGAATCTCAACTCTAGGGTTGGGAATCTCTAAAAACAAAGGAAACTTAGCTGAAAATGGGAGAAAAGCCGGTGAGAAAACACTTAAACTCTCATCTCTCTCCTCCAACACACCTGCATGGGAGTGCAGCCAAAGGTGCACGAGAGTGCACAAGGGAAAATGAAAACTCTTCATTTTCCGCGCTACGCATAAAATAAACCTCCCAAGAAAAATCATGCGCAGACCACGCAGACTCTAGAAAATAGTCATGCTTATGTACACAAGTGTGACACATAAGCACTTAAGTGACACCCCTAACCATTAGTCACACAAATAAAACTCATTAAGCACGTCTTCCATGCAAAAAAGGATTGTTGGGTTTTGTCGTCATCACCTTTGCACAATTGTGTGTCTTAATTAGCATCATCACAGAGTTTGTATGCAAGTTTAACACTGTTGCCTTCATGTCCAACTCAATTGTAGCCCATTTGTACCATTCCATTTGGAAGCCAGCTTGCCACCATTGCTTAGCCTATCCAAGTTGTATTGATTCAGTACAACTACCCTTGGGAACTTGCCAAGTGCCCACATAGAATGCATCACCTGGTAGTGTTGTATTCAAACCGAGTCAAGCTCAAGTTAAGATGAGCTCAAGTTTGGTTTGGCTAATAAAGAGTCGAATTCATGCTCAAGTTTGAGCTTGAGCTTGAGCTTGAGGCTTGATGAGTTTAGTCAAACTTCTCAATGAACCTTTTAACGAGCTTCTTAAAAAGTTTTTTAACTAATTTCTTAACATAAGCTATTAATCAGCCTCTTAACAAGTTTTTTAACATATGTTACCAAAAAGTCTTTTAAATCAATTCGAATTGAATTTTTTCAAGCTCACAAGCTTGCAAACCAAATGTCCCTCTAGCACAAGCTCAAAAATACTAAAATTGAGCTGAGCTCGTTTTAGGCTTATTTGCATTGAGCTCAAACTTGAACAAGTTTAGATCGAATCCAACCCTACCACTTGGTGCAAGCAACATAAATTTGGATAAAATATTTGATTTGGATATTATTTGAGTTTTAAACTTAGGATATTGACAAAATAAATAAAGTTGTTTGGATTAAAGTGAGGAGGAGAAGAATATCATTATTTGGATATTTTGGGCAGCTTAATTGGGAGGTTGCCTTTGGGGAGTGTTGTAGATATACATTACATTGTAGATATACATTAGTTCAAAATATATAGGTAGAGAAAGATTATAGGATAATGATAAGATTATAGGATAATGATTATCATAGATAAACTTCCAATGACTGTATATATATATATGAGTTTTTTGTCAATAAAATATAAGTTTTCTGCCTGCTGAATTACATGGTATCAGAGCCAAGTTCAGCATATATTTCCGTCAGTCCATTCTCCTTGGAAAAATGTTCTATGCTTGGTAGGTCACGGTTACAGTGACTAATTTGTCTCACAGCCATCTCAAAAGGAGGCAGCAGTGGTTTTCCGGTCAGACTGGGCATCTCCGACGACTGGGTGGACGGTGCGTGAGCTACACGCGTCACTTTTTTCGGCAAACTATTTCAGACGCACCTACGCGTGGAGGCGCGTGAGACGTCGGGTGGTGACCTGATTTACTTTTTTGATCTCGTCTCTCCATTTCCGCCCTGTCTGTGCTAGTATTCTGGGCATTCGAGCTCGGTTGGGGTTCATCTTCTCCACCAGGTTTTGTTTTTCCATATTTTATCGGGTGTTGGTATTGGATTTTTGTTTGGAAGCAGTTTTTGCATTCGTTCCTATGTGTTGGTATTAAAATGGGTGATAGCAAATCTTTTGTGAATGAAATTGTTCCTGTCATGTCTAAGATCACTGAACACAAATTGAATGGCACTAATTATTTGGAATGGTGCAAAACTATTAAGATTTATCTACGAAGTGTTGATAAAGATGATCACTTAACACAAGACACACCTATTGATGAAACTAGACAAGTTTGCCTAAGAGATGATGTACGTTTATTCTTTCAAATTAGGAATTCCATTGACAGTGAGGTCATTGGCTTAATTAATCACTGTGAATTTGTTAAAGAATTAATGGACTATTTGGAGTTTTTGTATTCTGGTAAGGGAAATGTTTCTCGTGTTTATGAGGTGTGTAAGTCCTTCTATCGCATCGAGAAAGAATCTAAATCACTCACAGCTTATTTTATGGACTTTAAGAAGACATATGAGGAGCTAAATGTACTTCTACCGTTCAGCACTGACATTTAAGTACTACAAGCTCAAAGGGAACAGATGGCAATAATGAGTTTTTTGGTTGGCCTTCCTTCTGAATTCGAGACTGCCAAATCTCAGATTCTTTCTAGTGCAGAGATTACTTCTCTCCAAGAAGTATTCAGTAGGGTGTTGCGAACGGAGACTGCTCCCTCTAATCAACAGTCTACTATTCTTATTGCCAAGGGAGGAGGAAATGATGTTGGGAAGAAGGGAACACAGAAAGATAGTCGAACTAATAATAATTCCAACCAAATTGTCTGCTTCTACTGCAAGGAGTCTGGTCATACGAAGCGATATTGTAAGAAATTGCAGAATCACAATCAAAGGATTCAGGCTGCTAATGTTGCCACTGCTGCTCCTAGTTCATCGTCTGAGAAAACTGTCACCATCTCAGCTGATGAATATGCTAAGTTCTCTCAATATCAAGAATCTTTGAAAGAGTTTAATCCAGTCACCGCTCTTGTAAAATCAGGTAAAACATGTCTTATCTCCTCTTCAAACAAATGGGTCATTGATTCGGGTGTCACAGATCACATGACAGGTAATCCTAATACCCTCACTAATTTTCAGTCACATAAGGCACATTCTCCTGTAACCTTAGCTGATGAGTCAACCTATAACATTGTGGGGTCTGGAACTGTTAAACCCACTTCCTCTATTACTTTGTCATCTGTCTTAAGTTTACCCAATCTTGCCTTCAATTTGATTTCTGTCAGTAAGCTTACTAAAACCCTTAATTGCTGTGTCTTATTTTTTCCTGATCGTTGTTTGTTTCAGGATCTTATGACGAAGCAGATTATTGGTAAAGGACATGTATCTAATGGTCTCTACATACTTGATGCATGGGTGCTTCAGTCAATTGCGTGTTCTAGTGTCACTTCTCCCTTTGAAGCATATTGTCGATTGGGACATCCTTTTCTGTCTTTTGTGAAGAAACTTTGCCCCCAGTTTCATGATGTCTCTTCATTGGAGTGTGATTCATGTCACTTTGCAAAACACCATCGTAGTTCATTATGTCCTAGAATTAATAAACGAGCCACATTTGCTTTTGAATTGGTTCATTCAGATGTTTGAGGACCATGTTCTGTTGTTTCTAAAATTTGATTCAGATATTTCATTACTTTTGTAGATGTTTTTCTCGCATGACTTGGATTTATTTTATGAAGAATCGTACTGAAGTGTTTTACCATTTCTCTGCTTTTTGTGCTGAAATTTGAACCCAATTTAATGTTTCTGTGCACACGTTGAGAAGTGGTAATGCCAAAGAATATATGTTAGACATCTTTCAGGCCTACATGACTCAACATGGTATCCTTCACCAATCTTCCTGTGTTGATACCCCATCTCAAAATGGAGTTGCCAAGCGGAAGAATAGACATTTACTTGAGACTGCTCGGGTTTTGTTATTCCAGATGAACGTCCCTAAGTCGTTCTGGGCTGACGTTATCTCCACGGCTCGTTTTCTGATTAATTGCATGCCATCTACAGTCTTGGGTGGTGATATTCCCTATAATATCCTTTTTTCGCACAAGTCATTGTTTTTCGTGGAGCCCCACATATTTGGCAGCACCTGTTATGTCCGTGATGTACGCCCCTCTGTTACAAAGTTGGATCCAAAGGCCTTGAAATGTGTATTTTTGAGATATTCTCGTCTTCAAAAACGTTATCGGTGTTATTCTCCAGATCTCAGCAAATACTTGGTGTCAATAGATGTGGTTTTCTTGGAAACAACGCCATTCTTCTCTTCGTTATCAACTCCTCCTTGTCAGGGGGAGGACGATGAATGACTTATCTATATTCATCAACCAGTTCATGATGCTTCTCCATGTTCCTCTATTGAGCAACCGGATAATGGGGTTTTGCCTGTTGAGCAGTCTGCTGATATTTCTTCAGTTTCTGTTAAACCACCAATCATTCAAGTCTATTCCAGGAGAAAGGAGACCGATGATACATGTCCTGCACCACATCCTTCGTCATCTGATCCTCCACCGAATACTCTTGATTTACCTATCAGCCTATGCAAAGGTAAACGTCAATGCACTCTTTCTAAATATCCTATTGCTAATTTTATTTCGTATGATCACTTATCTCCTTTGTCTAGTTCCTTGGTTGCCTCTTTAGACTCTATTTCCATCTCTAAGACAGTTAAATAGGCCCTATCTCATCCTAGTTGGTATGCTGCAATGTTTGAGGAGATAAGTGCTTTGGATGAAAATCACACTTGGGATTTGGTGACTTTACCTAAAGGGAAGAAGACTGTGGGGTGGGTCTTTGCAGTCAAAGTTAATCCAAATGGTTCTGTGGCTCGCCTTAAAGCCCGACTTGTTACTAAAGGATTTGCTCAAACTTATGGGGTGGATATTTTGATACTTTCTCTCCTGTAGCCAAACTTACTTCTGTTCGTCTATTTATTTCACTAGTTGCTTCTCGAAATTGGCCTTTACACCAGCTAGATATCAAGAATGCATTTCTTCATGGTGATCTCCAGAAGGAAGTTTATATGGAGCAACCACCTGGGTTTGTTGCTCAGGGGGAGTATGGGAAGGTCTGTCAATTGAAGAAATCTCTGTATGGTTTGAAGCAAAGTTCCCGTGCCTGGTTTGACAAGTTTAGCGAGGTAATTCAGGAGTTTGGGTTAACGAAGAGCAAGTGCGATCATTCAGTATTCTACAAGCAATCAGTAGTTGGCATCATCATTCTTGTTGTATATGTGGATGATATTGTTATTACAGGAGATGATGGTGTGGGAATTTCTTCTCTCAAAACATTCTTACATACTAAGTTTCATACAAAAGACTTAGGCCAACTGAAATACTTCTTGGGAATAGAAGTAACAAGGAGTAAGAAGAGGATTTTTCTGTCTCAACAAAAATATGTCATTGACCTACTTACAGAAACTGGAAAGATGGGAGCTAAACCATGCAGTATCCAAATGGTCCCTAATGTGCATCTTATGAAAGATGATGGCGATCCTCTTGATGATCTAGAGAGATACAGACGATTAGTTGGGAAGTTAAACTATCTCACTGTAACTCGTCCCGATATTGCATATGCGCTCATTGTTAGCCAATTTATGGATACTCTTACAGTCAATCATTGGGCAACTCTAGAACAGATTTTGTGTTATTTGAAAGGAGCTCATGGACTTGACATATTATATAGCAATCACGGGCACAATCGTATTGAGTGCTTTGCAGATGCGGATTGGGCTGGATCCAAAATTGATAGAAGGTCCACTACAGGTTATTGCGTGTTTGTTGGAGGAAATCTAGTATCGTGGAAAAGTAAGAAGCAAAATGTTGTATCCAGATCTAGTGCAAAAGCTGAGTATAGGGCCATGACACAGTCCACATGTGAAATCTTGTGGATACATCATCTGTTAGCCGAAGTTGGTTTAAAGCCTTCGTCACCAGCCAAACTCTGGTGTGATAATCAAGTTGCACTCCATATTGCCTCAAAACCAGTATATCATGAACGGACCAAACATATTGAGATTGATTGTTACTTTTTCCGTGAGAAGATTTAAGAGAATTTAATTACTACTGGATATGTAAAGACATGAGAGCAACTAGGAGATATATTCACTAAGGCATTAAACGGGACACGGGTTAAATATTTTTGTAACAAGCTGGGCATGATTAACATCTATGCTTCAGCTTGAGGGGGAGTGTTGTAGATATACATTACATTGTAGATATACATTAGTTCAAAATATATAGATAGAGTAAGATTATAGGATAGTTATTATCATAGATAAGCTTTCAATGACTGTATATATATATGAGTTTTTTGTCAATAAAATATAAGCTTTCTGCCTGCTAAATTACAGGGAGCAATTGACATCCCCTTCTTGTCAACATTGTTTTCTTTTAATAGTATTAAAATTTGTGTTAGGTTTCTAACATATTCCAATATATTAGATGGGTAATCTTTATTGTGTTGATATAATGGATCTAATTCTCCTTAATTGGGCCAATATCAAAACATAGAATGTCTTCTGAAATATGTGTATTTCTTGTGTTTATTGCTTATAGGGGTGGATATAAAAGGAACTGAGCTCAAACACCTTTTGGCTTGAATAGGAAGTAGTTTGGTTCAACTTTATTGAACCAAAATTAAGTGTAGCTTGAGTTCAGCTTAAATAATAATAGTCTGGCTCAAATTTGTAGATCGGATTGTGGTTCAAGTTTACGATTGATTGACAAAACAACTTTATTTTACCTAATAATGGGTAGAACAATGTCTTTTTAATAATTGCTCAGCATAACTTGAATCGAAGAACCAAGTTGGAACCAAATTGAACCATTTGCTAACTTATGAGTCGAATCCAACCAATCTCTTTCTAGTTTGAGTTCAATTCAGTTTCAGAAACGAGCAAACCGTTCCAACTTGAATGCAGTTCAAATTTGAGTTGAGTCGACTTTCTGGACTAAGCCAGTTCGATTCAGGGCTAGCCGTAGTTGCATTGGTGAAGAAAATACCAAAGACAATGTAGTAGTAAAGGAAATATAAGGCTATTACTTCACATGCTCAACAAAATATTGAGTCTAGTAAGATAATGAATTTCTATTATGTTGTAAAGTAAACTTGTGGTATTTGCTATGTTTTAGTTTTTAAATGGCTTCAGGTCGGATTATGATTTTGCAGTGTGATCAAGAATTGGACTAATTGATGAATTAGACCCTCTTTATATTTTTTTTCCCTACTGGTTCGAAGTTGTTCTGTTTTCTACTTCTATGGGTGTGCTTGCAATTACTGAAGTCATATTTTAAATGCCCCCTCTCCCCACTTTCCCCACCTTATAATTAGATGCAAAGAGTAAAATCTTTGTTTTTTCTTAAATCATCCTGGAATTGATAATTTATTATACCTATCAAAGATGAAAGTTGTATAAAGATGTGAATTAATGAAATCTAGGTTATTTAGAAAGCAAAGTGATGTTGGGATATGCTCCCTGTGTATGAAAATAATGTTTCACTGTTTATGAATCTTACATTCATTGTTGGAAAATGAGGTTCTGTGGTTTTAATCCTTTTTTGGTATCAGGAAATTGATCAACCTGCCCTGATTCCACATATAGCTGAAGCCAGCTCCTCAAAGTATCCTTATGAGGTCCTTTTCCGGAGCTTACACAAACTGCTTATGGATACTGCAACTTCTGAGTACCTTTTTGTTCTTTTCCTTGATTTTTTTGGCTAGATGTAACTGAATGTTTTGTTTAGTTTTGACTCTTTCCTTCTCTAATTCTGCAGGTATCTTTTCTGTGATGAATTTTTTGGGGAAGAATCCACATTTTATGAAATTTTCACAGGTAACACACCCCCGCCACCCTCTCCACACCACCCCCCCAAAAAAAAAAATAAACAAAGAAACAGGGAGAGAGAGAAAAGTATTTTTGAACAGAACTGATACTGGCTTGTTTGCTTTTGGTAAGATTACGATATGACTTGTTATTCGGATTTATTAAAAAAATCTAAGGGTTTGGCATAGTGGTGAAGATAGATATACAAGATATGCCTTGTAATCTGTTGTTGGGGGTTTGGTTTGTTTGCTAAGCTTTCCATGGCTCATGAGATACAATTTGGCCTTGGTGAGTGCCTTTTGTATATTCTTTCCTTTCAATGCACTTACCCAAAAAAAAAAAAAAAAATACCTTGCATCAACTGAATTGATGCAAGGTGTCTTGTTTTCTGGCTAACAAGGTTGCGGAAACAGCCTTAATTTAAACTTTGGTGCCCATGTAGGGAAGGTTGAGTGATTTCTGGGCATAAGCAAAATGCATGCAGTAAATTTTGATTGTCATGATCTTAAGAGTCTATCCATAAGCTTGAAGCTGTAAATCATTTAATTCATTGATGGACTGAAGAAATAATCTCTGCCTTGTGGAGTGGAAATGGAAGAGGACATACCATTTTGCAAATATCATAATTTTTTTGTAAGAGACAACATAATAGCTTTTCTTGTCATCTTTGATATTATCAGGTCCATTTGCAGTCATTGATGAGCCCTTCAACTCAATACTATCAAATTGGGTTAATGCTTATGATTCGCATAATACACCAGCACCAGGTGATTTTCAAGCTCTTGTGATTGCAGTGTTCATGTGTTAATAGAGTCTTTTATCCAATTCACAAATTGTTGTAGACTCTCAGCATATTTTTGCATTGTCCTTTTTCAAATGTGCGCTTTTAGGATAGAACTAGTAGAGTTGTCTTTGCAGTGCTCTTTTCCAAATGTGCACTTTTTAAAACTTGTCTCTAATGTTCTTTTTTCTTTATCATTTTATGTTACAGCTCATCATGTCTCGACGCCGGATCCCATGCTTGGATTCATATTTAGACAAGGTCTGTAATGTTTCCATACCTTGCATGCAAAAGTGATCCCAGCATAGACTAATTTTTTACTGAATCTGAGCAGGTCAATATTTCCCTGTGGCCTCATTTTAAAATGGTTTTTGACTTGCATCTTGGTAGTTTGCGTAATGCATATGTGAGAACATTGTGGGAGGACGATATTCATCCTCATTATGTAATGAGGCGTTATGCTGAATTTACAGCTTCTCTTATTCACCTCAATGTTGAATATGGAGATGGCCAGGTGAGATGCTTTTGAGAAACTTAACTCAAACTGTTATCTTGTTTGACTGTTTCAATAAGAGTACTTAAATATACTGCCTTCTGAATCTACAGCTTGAATTAAATATGGAATGGTTGAGGATGGCTGTTGATGAGCTGCTTATGAAGCTTGCAAAAATGTTTCCAAGACCAAAATTACAAATTGTGTTTTTGATAAATAACTATGATAAGACAATTGCTGTACTGAAGGTGAGAATTGTGATTTTTAATTCTGTGTAGTACGAAGTTTTCATATGCACAGAGGCAGAGATATCCTGCAGGGTACATTTTGGGAGAACTTTCTTGGCATAGGTTGTCATACCATTTATAAGGAATGCATTTGCACCCGTCATGCAGAAACAGTAGTATTTTTGGATGCCAGGAAGCTAGCCCTGAAGGTGGAAAAATTCAAATGCAATTTGAGGAATTGTTGAAGAGCAACACAGCTTTATTTGTGGTAAGCAACTGCTATCCATCTGTTCTAGACTGTGTGTATGCAAAATCAAATTTTATTGTTGATAATGAAATTGAATAATGGTTTCTAAGCATTGAATGCAAGTTTTATATTTCATTGCTTGTTTTAACAATTAGAACATAAAGCGGAAGCTACTTTTTTCTGATAATGATTCTAAAAGACTGAAAGCAATCTCCTTTGAACTTCAAACTTGTATTCTGATTCATAAAACACGTTTCTGAGAGAAAAAAAAAAATGGAAAAGATAGTGTTAATACACCCCAAAACGGTCTTATGTTTTCGGTTCATGGCTATGGCCTAGTCTCCAACTGAATTCCACTCGAAGCTTTTTGGGCAACAATTCTAATAAATTAGTAGAACACACTGGTGGTATGAAACCTGCATTTACAGAGTTGCAAAAACAATTGCATACCTCCTGGTTACCTAGCCTCTTGTTTTTGTGGCGAAAAGTGTTAAAGGGATGAATAGGAATTGGTTTTTTGGGGGAAAATATTTCTTCGTCTCTCTCTCTCTCTCTCTCTCTTTCTTGAGTAAGTAATTACTTGTCTCTCTTATATATGTCGATAAGATCTTTTGCCTCGCTTGAGAATTCATTTCACAGCTTACCTTATTTGAATCTGCAGGAAGAACTGCTGCTGGAGCATTTTAGCAATTTAATCAAGTTTGTGAAGACTCGAGCCTGTAAGTTCCAAGTTCTAACCCACTCGTTATAGTGACTTGCTTGTAATCTTTTGGAAATAATCTTATTGGCACATTCTCTTATCAGCGGAGGACCCAAGTTCTAGTTCAGACAAACCCATAACTGTTGCTGAAGTTGAGCCACTCATCAAGGACTTTGCGAGCAGATGGAAAGCTGCAATTGAGCTGATGCACAAAGACGTTATCACTTTTTTCAGCAACTTCTTGTGCGGTATGGAGATCTTGAGGGCTGCATTGACCGAGCTGCTGCTATATTACACCAGGCTCTCCGACTGCCTAAAGAGGATTGTTGGTGGATCTGCACTGAACAAGGATGTCGTCTCCATTTCTTCAATCATGTATGAAATCAAGAAATACTTGAGGACGTTCTGAATTCACCATCAAAGTACCACCCACAGACTAACCGGATTTTAGATTGATGGAGGACCGCGATTCTTTGCAGCCAGTAGATTTGAACTGTCAGAGAGCGCTGGTTGTGTGAAATGATACAAAAATTATGCAAGTATATTTAAGAATAGGCAGAAATGGTTTTTGAAGGTATTCAAAAAATTTGATGGGAAATTTGCGAACAATTTTGGTAATATATATTTTTTTTGTTCTAAATACATGTCAAAATTTGATTTGATATTTATCCAGTAACGTTTCTGGCTTCTTGTTGAATGATGTAGTGTGCATCTTCAACTAATATTTTGGGGTTTAATGTGAAAGAATTAATAATAGTAGTGAACAAAGCAAAGTAAAGATTTTACATTATTACTAGGGGAAAAAACTATTTGATAGAGCAATAATACTTGTACAAGCTATGTATGAATGGTGCAAGGTACAAATAAACTAAGATATTATCATTTTGAGTTAGAATTTCATCTCATAGCATATCATTATTACTTTTAGTTTTAAGATCCAAAACGCGAAGTTATTATTAGGTTAAAATCTTTTTATAAGGTCATGACATGCATCCTCAAATCATCAGTTTTCTATTAAAATTGAGTCGATGATAAAACCCTAACCAGGAGTTACTGTAATTCCAAATATGGGAGGGAGCTAGAATTCAAGAAGGTGAATATTGTAATTAACGCACGAATATATTTTAAAGTCAAAAGCTCAAATTTATTAATATTTGTTTGCCTTAAAACAAGTGAGAGACAGAAAATTCAAGCCAAAGTTTTTTGCAATTTTAAAATCCCATTTGTAGATTTCTTTTTAACCTGATGGCAAATTCTGAACCCTAATCTAGGGCCATGAAATGAAAGATTTTCTTGTCTCCTTGGTGGTCCAATTATATGGTGCATTATTTCTCAAATTTGAGGCCGAAAATTGTTCCCTAATTTAAAACCCTAAATGAGGGGCCTAGTTGTAGCATCCTAGATCCGGAAGCCCTTAGGGGTAGAATTTTGGGGTTAGAAATCGAATTCAGAAAGAGATTGGGAGTCTGGTTGAGTTCAAGGGTGAGTTGGTAAGTTTTCGAAGCCATGTGGCTTCCGTTGGAATCCTTTCGGAAGGATTCGATTAGGCGAGCGAGCGGGAAATAAGTTATACTTATTTTCCCTGGTGCACGACCGTGCATCATTGGTGCACGCCCGTGCGTGGCATAGTATTTAAGTGAGCCGTGAGTTAAGTTCATTTCTTTACTCACCCGTTTGCATTTTAGCCATATTCTCTCTTTCATTTCAGTGCCTCCCGTTCCTAGAGAGGAGACTCAGCAGCCATTAGCTCCCAATCCGATTAGAGAGCCAAGAGATTAGTGATTTGAAGCTTGGTTTCAAAGCATGGAGAGAGGTAAGTGTTCCTCACTTCTTCTTGCGTTTTCCTAGCTTGTTTGATGAGTGTTGATGCCATGGATGAAGGTATTGCATGCTGATGAATGTGTGGAAGGTTTATATGTGATTGCATGTTGATTTGGTTGATAGATTCCCACCCTTGAAGCTTGCATGTGTGTATGTATGGCTTTAGAAAGAGAAAGAAGATATTTCCATGGTAAATCGTGGAATGATCGATGCATGTGGTATATGATGTTTGAATTGTGTTATTTGGGATGTGGATAACATGTGTTTGAAGTGTGATTACAATTGGATGTGTTTTGGTTGGCCATTTGTACATTTTCCGAGCGGTGCTTTGTTGAAGAACCAGACGCACGACCGTGCGCCCGTATGGCACGGCCGTGAGCCTGTGTTTCTCCAGATGCACGCCCGTATGCACGACCCATGCACGGCCAGGAAATGTACATGCACGCCCGTGTGTCCGCTTACGCACGCCCGTGCATAGGCAATTTCAGTGACAATGAATAGTAAATTCCTGAGAGTTACACGACCAGGCGCACGACCAGTGCACGGTCCCGTGCGTCAGGGTGCACGCCCGTGCACATTTCATGCATGCCCGTGCATCAGCAGAATTTCAGAAAAATGTTATTGAATGGGAAATTGAGCATGCGAATTCAGAATAAATATTTAATGGCTTCAGATAAGCATCAAATAAGCATGTAATGAGTTAATAAGCTGCATATGCATGTCATGGCATTACATGTAGCTTCAGAGAGGATCAGGGGATCCGAATTCAATAGTATTCAGAACCCGATGTACGGGTGAGAGTATAGGGTGAATACGAGGGGGCATCTGTGGGAATCAGCCTTTTGACACCAGTCAGAACGCTGAGCAGTGTTTTCAGATTCAGTTCCTGACACCAGTCAGATGATTCAGCAGCATTTCAGTTTCAGCTCTCTGACACCAGTCAGATTGTAGCAGTGCAGATATCAGATTCAGCTTTCTAGCCGGTAGCTAGAATGGTTAACCCACATGGCCAGGATGCCGAATCCCTGTATTACCCAGTCTGATCAGCACAGCAGGTACCCGAGGGTACAGAGAGAGGTATTCAGATGCATGCATCCAGTTTTCAGTTAGCATGACATGACATACACATCATGACATGCATCCATATGATAATAATGAATGAATGAGATACAGATAACAGTTTCCAGATTCCAGCAAGCGCATAGATGTATGATTAGGGCCGAGGCCAAGGTATGTGTTGTTTATGTGATTGTTGTGCTTGCTTGGGTATTGAGGGAAGTAAGGAGCGCTTACTGGGTGATCTTTATCACTCATCCCCCTCCTTCTTCCAGTTTTGCAGGTGTTCGTGCTGGGTTCGAGGAGCGGTTGGATCGAGGCTGACGGAGAAGGCATGCACACACACCTCGATCAGTGTATATCAGTTTTGGACCTGTGTGGTCATTGTTGTACATGTTTCGTATCCAGATGTACAGTATATGTATATGATGTAGGCCAGTGGGCCCTTGTACAGAACAGTTGTATATTTCAGATGTATATATATATATATATGATGTATATTCAGATGAGCTTCCGCATGTATAGAAATGTAAAGCATTGTACAGTTTCAGTTATTCTGTTTTCGTAGGATTCCCGTCGCGGGTACCCATATTTTCAGATGATTAATAAAAGCTCCCCAAATATTGTTATTATTCAGCACAGCAGGGGTACTCGTGGCGGCGGGTCCTACATTTGTTGGTATCAGAGCAAAGTTGTAAGTGTGTGGTGCTTTTCTCTCCTTCGCAGCCGTCGTCCAGACCCTCCTCACAGCACAGTCAGGTATTTACTTTCCAGATTGATTGTGTTATGTGATTCTAACCCCAGTTTGTTGTGATGCTATAGATAGAGAGGAGTATGTCCCTAGATATCTAGACGAGACAGATAGTAGTTCACCCGCCCGTCCTATGAGTGTTAGTGATAGGCGGCGCCCTCAGACTACCTCCCATGTGTCGATGAGACCCGATCAGTTGAGAGATATGATTGGGGATGTTGTCAGAGAGAGCCTCCAGCAAGCTGGAGTGGGTAATGCTACAGAGCCAGATAGAGTTACTCCTCCTCAGTTTGAGAGTCATCAGATCCCGAGGAGAAGACATTCCCAGTCTCATTATCAGTCACATCATCAGCGCATCCGCAGTATCAGCGACCGTATCAGTATCAGTCGCAGCCTCAGTCAGTTAGAGAGAGGCATCAGTATCCGACAGGTTATACAGATTTCAGTCAGGGTATGAGTTCGGATACAGTGGGTACTGGTTCTTCAGAGAGACTTCATCCGATTTATCATCTGCCAGCATCGTTTCAGCCAGCTAAATTCAGTGGATCTAGGGATCCAGCTGTAGCAGAGGAGTGGATTGAGGCAGTGGAGAATGTCATGGGCCTCTACACCTTATCAGAGAGAGAGAAGGTTCGATATGCAGTGTTCCTTCTCAAGGGTGATGCTAAAGTTTGGTGGAATCTAGCCAAGACTTCCATCAGGGAGGGGCAGATGACATGGGCAAGATTCAGACAGTTGTTCGATGCAGAGTACAGGAGTTTGGAGGTAATTTATGCTAAGGCCCAGGAGTTTATTGATTTGGCTCAGGGGTCGAGTTCAGTGAAGGAATATGCTACCAGGTTCAATGCATTAGCGAGATTCGTCCCGAGTTTGGCAGGGACAGAGTTGGGCCGAGTTCAGAAATTTATTCATGGGTTACATCCTGCGATCTACAAGGATGTGATGACAGGCCCAGAGCCTCCTCAGAGATTCAGTGATGCCTTGGGGAGAGCACTCAGATCCGAGGCCGGTTTACAGAAGATGGGTGTTATGATTGGTGTATCTGAGAGAGTTCAGAGGTCAGATGACAGAGATAGGGGCAAGAGGCCGATGTCAGCAAAGAGATCTGCCCGCGGTTTCCAGAGTCAGAGGCAGAAAGTTGTATCCCAGCCACCACAGTGTACCAGATGTGGTAGACGCCATCCAGGGGAGTGTTTATCTGGTCAGATAGTATGTTACTGGTGCCATCAGCCAGGGCACATGATGGCAGTGTGTCCAAACAGACTTGGAACAGGTGCTGGGCATAACCGAGGTGGAGCTGGTCAATTCAGAGGCCGAGGTGGTCCACCTAGGGGCGGAGTTCGAGCTGAGAGAGGTGGAGCAGAGGTTCCCAGAGCTGGTGATAGAGCACCTGAGGGTGGTGCCGGACCTTCAGGAGTTGGCGGAGGCAGAGTCAGAGTTTATGCAGTCCGCCAGGAGCAGGCAAAGGTCATTCCCCATGCAGTTACCGGTCAGTTACGTTATTTTGATACTCCCTTTATTTGTGCTTGTTGATTGTGGAGCCACACACAGTTTTGTATCATGGAGTGTAGTGGAGAGGCTAGGGGTTGACCCTAGTGTGGCCAGTAGGAGTATACATGTAGAGATGCCAGATGGGGGATTTGTGTTGAGTGACAGAGTCCTCCTAGATCAGGAGGTAGAGATTAAGGGTAGATCCATGATGATTGATTTGATTCTGCTGGAGTTAGCAGATTTTGATATGATATTGGGGATGGATTTTCTGGGTAGATACAGTGCAGAGATAGATTGTGGAAGGAAGAAAGTGAGATTCCACATAGGCCCTGATCAGTTTGTGTTTGGTGAGGGCCGAGTTGACAGTCTGACGATCTCCAGCATTCAGGCGAGCAGATTGTTGAGACAGGGTTGTGTCGGATACTTGGCAAATGTTGTATGCAGCAGTTCAGTGGGTCCGAGTATCGAGGAGGTGCCAGTTGTTAGAGAGTTTTCAGATGTGTTTCCAGAAGAGTTACCAGGGTTGCCTCCAGACAGAGAGTTGGAGTTTAGTGTTGAGCTTCTTCCAGGTACGGCTCCAATTTCTAAGGCTCCGTACCGGATGGCTCCAGCTGAGCTTCAGGAGTTGAAGAAGCAGCTTCAGGAGTTGACAGATAAGAGGTTTATCCGACCTAGTTGTTCGCCTTGGGGAGCTCCGATTCTATTTGTGAAGAAGAAAGATGGGTCGATGAGGATGTGTATCGACTATAGGGAGCTGAACAGAGTAACAGTGAAGAACAAGTATCCCCTGCCGAGGATAGATGATTTGTTTGATCAGTTGAGAGGGGCAGCAGTGTTTTCAAAAATTGATTTGAGATCTGGGTACTATCAGGTCAGAGTGGCAGACAGAGATATTCCCAAGACAGCTTTCAGGACCAGATACGGGCACTATGAGTTCGTGGTCATGCCATTTGGGTTGACTAATGCCCCAGCGATCTTTATGGATCTGATGAACCGGGTGTTTCACGATTGCTTAGACCGGTTCGTGGTGGTTTTCATTGATGACATTCTGGTGTATTCCAGGAGTGTGGCAGAGCATGAGGAGCATCTCAGATACGTGCTTCAGAGATTGAGAGACAGACAACTGTATGCCAAGTTCTCCAAGTGTGAGTTCTGGCTTGATAGAGTTGCATTTCTGGGTCACGTGGTTTCAGCAGATGGTATTTCAGTGGATCCCAGCAAGGTAGAGGCAGTTTTGAGTTGGCCAAAGCCGAGGACAGTAAAGGAAATCAGAAGTTTCCTTGGATTGGCAGGTTATTATAGGAGATTCATAGAGGGATTCTCTAACCTAGCAAGGCCTCTCACTGCCTTGACTAGGAAAGAGGTTCCATTTGTTTGGTCAGATGAGTGCGAGGCACGATTCCAGGAGCTTAAGCAGAGATTGACTAGTGCTCCAGTTTTGGCGCTACCACAGGAGGGAGTTGAATTTGACATTTATACAGATGCGTCCCATCAGGGGATTGGGGCAGTGTTGATGCAGAGTGGTAGAGTTATTGCTTATGCCTCCAGACAGTTGAAAGATCATGAGATGAGATATCCCACTCATGATTTGGAGTTAGCTGCAGTTGTGTTTGCCTTGAAGATTTGGAGACATTACTTATATGGAGTTAAGTGCAGCATTTATTCAGACCACAAGAGTCTGAAATATTTCTTCACCCAGAGAGAGCTCAATATGAGGCAGAGGAGATGGTTAGAGCTGGTGAAAGATTATGATGTTGACATCAGATATCATCCAGGGAGAGCCAATGTAGTGGCAGATGCTTTGAGTAGGCGAGTAGCCTTATCCAGTCTTTCAGTCCAGTCAGAGCTACAGTATGAGATAGCCCGAGAGCAGATTGAGATAGTGACTGCGGGTTTCTCCAGATTACAGATCAGATCTTCTCTGTATGATGAGATCAGAGAGTGCCAGATATCTGACGAGTGGACTCAGGGCATGCTTCAGAGGATGTCAGATAGAGCAATGCCAGATTTTGAGTTCAGAGATGGGATCTTGAGATTCAGGGACAGAGTATGTGTGCCACAGAGTTTAGAGTTGAGACAGAGGATTTTGTCAGAGGCGCACAGCACGGTGTATTCAGCGCACCCAGGCAGTACAAAGATGTATCAGGATCTCAGAAAGAGTTTCTGGTGGTCAGGCATGAAGAAAGACATAGCAGATTTCGTTTCCAAATGTCTGGTATGTCAGCAGGTTAAGGCAGAGCATCAGAGACCCTCAGGTTTACTTCATCCTTTGAGTATTCCTGAGTGGAAGTGGGAAGATATTTCTATGGATTTCATTTCTGGTCTTCCCAGAGTTCAGAGGGGATTTGATGGCATATGGGTGATTGTGGACAGACTGAGCAAGTCAGCTCATTTTCTGCCTATTAGACAGGGTATGTCTACGGATCAGTTGGGGAAACTGTACATCAGAGAGGTGGTCAGACTCCATGGTGTTCCCAGGACTATAGTTTCAGACAGAGACTCCAGATTCTTGTCAGCTTTCTGGAGATCATTGCAGAGAGCCTTGGGGACCAGATTACAGTTTAGTTCAGCCTACCATCCTCAGACAGATGGGCAGACCGAGAGGGTGAATAAAATTCTGGAGGATATGCTTAGAGCTTGTTGTATGGACTTCCAGACCGATTGGGCAGAGTTGATTCCCCTCATGGAGTTCGCGTATAATAACAGTTATCAGGCGACTATTCAGATGGCTCCATTTGAGGCATTATACGGTCGGAGGTGTAGATCTCCTCTTCATTGGGATGAGATTGGAGAGAGAGATTCCCTGGAGACAGTTGTTGGTCCAGAGATAGTTCAGGGTATGATTGAGCAGATCCGAATCATCAGGCAAAGGATGAAACAGGCCCAGGATCGACAGAAGAGCTATGCAGACCTGAGACGCAGAGAGATTGAGTTTGCAGTAGGCGACAGAGTATTCCTGAGAGTTGCACCGTACAGGCACGTGCTCAGATTTGGCAGAAAGGGGAAGTTGGCCCCTAGATTCATTGGTCCCTATGAGATACTTGAGAGAGTAGGGACAGTTGCCTACAGATTGGCTTTGCCAGCTAGCATGGACAGGATCCATAATGTGTTCCATGTGTCGCAGTTGAGGAAGTATGTGGGAGATCCTTCTCATGTGCTTCAGTTTTCAGAGGTTGAGTTGGCTGATGATTTGAGTTATCAAGAGCTGCCAGTACAGATTCTGGACTATAAAGTCAAGGTTCTCCGGAACAAGCAGATTCCTCTAGTGAAGGTCTTATGGCGCAGTCAGAGAGTGGAGGAAGCCACTTGGGAGGTAGAATCTGAGATCAGGGATAGGTTCCCAGAGTTATTCAGGTAAATTCCGGGGTCGGAATTTTTATAAGGGGGGAGGAAATGTAGCATCCTAGATCCGGAAGCCCTTAGGGGTAGAATTTTGGGGTTAGAAATCGAATTCAGAAAGAGATTGGGAGTCTGGTTGAGTTCAAGGGTGAGTTGGTAAGTTTTCGAAGCCATGTGGCTTCCGTTGGAATCCTTTCGGAAGGATTCGATTAGGCGAGCGAGCGGGAAATAAGTTATACTTATTTTCCCTGGTGCACGACCGTGCATCATTAGTGCACGCCCGTGCATGGCCTAGTATTTAAGTGGAACCGTGAGTTAAGTTCATTTCTTTACTCACCCGTTTGCATTTTAGCCATATTCTCTCTTTCATTTCAGTGCCTCCCGTTCCTAGAGAGGAGACTCAGCAGCCATTAGCTCCCAATCCGATTAGAGAGCCAAGAGATTAGTGATTTGAAGCTTGGTTTCAAAGCATGGAGAGAGGTAAGTGTTCCTCACTTCTTCTTGCGTTTTCCTAGCTTGTTTGATGAGTGTTGATGCCATGGATGAAGGTATTGCATGCTGATGAATGTGTGGAAGGTTTATATGTGATTGCATGTTGATTTGGTTGATAGATTCCCACCCTTGAAGCTTGCATGTGTGTATGTATGGCTTTAGAAAGAGAAAGAAGATATTTCCATGGTAAATCGTGGAATGATCGATGCATGTGGTATATGATGTTTGAATTGTGTTATTTGGGATGTGGATAACATGTGTTTGAAGTGTGATTACAATTGGATGTGTTTTGGTTGGCCATTTGTGCATTTTCCGAGCGGTGCTTTGTTGAAGAACCAGACGCACGACCGTGCGCCATTATGGCACGGCCGTGAGCCTGTGTTTCTCCAGATGCACGCCCGTGTGCACGACCCATGCACGGCCAGAAAATGTGCATGCACGCCCGTGTGTCCGCTTACGCACGCCCGTGCATAGGCAATTTCAGTGACAATGAATAGTAAATTCCCGAGAGTTACACGACCAGGCGCACGACCAGTGCACGGTCCCGTGCGTCAGGGTGCACGCCCGTGCACATTTCATGCACGCCCGTGCATCAGCAGAATTTCAGAAAAATGTTATTTGAATGGGAAATTGAGCATGCGAATTCAGAATAAATATTTAATGGCTTCAGATAAGCATCAAATAAGCATGTAATGAGTTAATAAGCTGCATATGCATGTCATGGCATTACATGTAGCTTCAGAGAGGATCAGGGGATCCGAATTCAGCAGTATTCAGAACCCGATGTACAGGTGAGAGTATAGGGTGAATACGAGGGGGCATCTGTGGGAATCAGCCTTCTGACACCAGTCAGAACGCTGAGCAGTGTTTTCAGATTCAGTTCCTGACACCAGTCAGATGATTCAGCAGCATTTCAGTTTCAGCTCTCTGACACCAGTCAGATCGAAGCAGTACAGTATTCAGATTCAGCTTTCTAGCCAGTAGCTAGACTGTTTAACCCACATGGCCAGGATGCCGAATCCCTGTATTACCCATTCTGATCAGCACAGCAGGTACCCGAGGGTACAGAGAGGTATTCAGATGCATGCATCCAGTTTCCAGTTAGCATGACATGACATACACATCATGACATGCATCCATATGATAATAATGAATGAATGAGATACAGATAACAGTTTCCAGATTCCAGCAAGTGCATAGATGTATGATTAGGGCCGAGGCCAAGGTATGTGTTTGTTTATGTGATTGTTGTGCCTGCTTGGGTGTTGAGGGAAGTAAGGAGCGCTTACTGGGTGATCTTTATCACTCATCCCCCCTCCTTCTTCCAGTTTTGCAGGTGTTCGTGCTGGGTTCGAGGAGCGGTTGGATCGAGGCTGATGGAGAAGGCATGCACACACACCTCGATCAGTGTATATCAGTTTTGGACCTGTGTGGTCATTGTTATACATGTTTCGTATCCAGATGTACAGTATATGTATATGATGTAGGCCAGTGGGCCCTTGTACAGAACAGTTGTATATTTCAGATGTATATATATATATATATATGATGTATATTCAGATGAGCTTCCGCATGTATAGAAATGTAAAGCATTGTACAGTTTCAGTTATTCTGTTTTCGTAGGATTCCCGTCGCGGGTACCCATATTTTCAGATGATTAATAAAAGCTCCCCAAATATTATTATTATTCAGCACAGCAGGGGTACTCGTGGCGGCGGGTCCTACAACTGTTTTCATATCAACTTGTTATACTTGCTTTACAATAGCTTATTCATTCTTTTCTTACTCTCTTGTTTCTTTACTTTCTTTGTTTATTGATTTCAGAGTTTTCATCTATTTTATGCTTTGTGCTTTGCTTTTATCTCATATATTTCTTATGAATGCTGTACATGACATTTATGTATGCTCTGATGTCATGTAAATACTCTTTAATAATAAAACTAGCCCCTCGGGCTTGATCTTCTGAAAACTCATTCTTTTTTGAAATCTCTTTCTGATAAAAGCTCTGATCCAAAGATTCTCATATATATATATATATTATAACTGAAAACAATATCAGAAAGTACTGTATCTGAAAATATCTCTACTATACTAGCTAGACTGATGAACATAGGATTCGACACCTTAACCGTGTGTGCTCAAACCTATGATAAAACTACTCGTGCACGACCATATCCTCTGTAGTGGACCATGGTTTCCCTCTCTAATGGGTATGCAAACTCACAGGTGCCCCCTTGTATCCACCCCTAACTGATGTCCGAAACATTGTATATATATATATATATATGTATACTTTTTTTAAAATATACTCTTGGATTCTTAGATCTCTTTATGAAAATATCTCATGTAACATGCTATGCTCAATGCTTGATAATCATGTATGATATGTTGTGTAGCATCCTAGATTCTGAAAGCCTTTTCGGTTAGAGTTTCGAGGTTAGAAATCAAATTCAGAGAGAGATTGAGAGTCTGGATAAGTTCAGGGGTGAATTGGTAAGTTTTCGAAGCCATGTGGCTTCCGTTTGAATCCTTTCGGAAGGATTCGATCAGGCGAGCGAGTAGGAAATAAGTGATGCTTATTTTCCCTGGTGCACGACCGTGCATCATTGGTGCACGCCCCGTGCGTGGCATAGTATATAAGTGAGCCGTGAGCAATTTAGACACTTTTCTCACCCAAGTTTTCTCTTTAGCCAAAATTTCTCTCTTCCTTGCAGCTCCTCCCATCCTTAGAGAGGAAATCCAGCAGCCGGTTCCTCCTAATCTGGTTAGAGAGCCAAGAGATTAGTGTCAAGAGAAGCTTTCCGAAGCATAGAGAGAGGTAAGTGTTCTCTTACCTTTTCCTTGAGTTCCCTGGCGTGTTTTGTGCTTCTTGATGCCATGAATGTGTTCTTTGCATGTTGATGATTGTTTGGGATGCTTATATGGCCTTGCATGTTGATTTGGATGATAAATTTCCACCCTTGAAGCATGCATGTGTGTATGTATGGCTTTAGAAAGAGAAAGGAGAAGTTTACATGGTAGATTTGTGATGTATGAGTGCATGTTGCATGTGAAGCTTGGATTGTGGTAGTTGATGTGCTGGGAATGTGTATTTGAAGTGTTATTGCAATTGGATGGGTTTTGGTTGGCCGTTTTGTGCATTTTCCGAGCGGTGCTTTGTTGAAGAACCAGACGCACGACCGTGCGCCTACATGGCACGGCCGTGAGCCTGTGTTTCTCCAGATGCACGCCCGTGTGCACGACGTGTGCACGGCCAAAAAATGTACATGCACGCCCGTGTGTCCGCATACGCACGCCCGTGTGTCCGCATTTTCAGTGAAGATAAATAGTGAATTCCAGTAGCTTGGACGACCAGGCGCACGACCAGCGCACGGTCTCGTGCGTCAGGGTGCACGCCCGTGCACGTTTCATGCACGCCCGTGCATTAGCAGATTTTCAGAAAAATGTTATTAAATGGGAAATTAAGCATACGAATTCAGAATAAAGGCTAAATGGCTTCAGATAAGCATTAGATGAGCATGTATTCAGATAATAAACTGCATGTGCATATCATGACATGACATGTAGTCTCAGAGAGGATCAGGGGATCCGAATTCAGTGGTATTCAGAACCTGATGTACGGGTAAGAGTATAGGTGGAACACGAGGGGGCATCTGTGGGATTCAGCCTTCTGACACCAGTCAGAATGCTCAGCAGTATTACAGATTCAGTTCCTGACACTAGTCAGATGATTCAGTAGCATTTCAGTTTACCATCTGGCACCAGTCAGATTGGGCAGTGGTTTTCAGATTCAGCTTTCTAGTCAGTAGCTAGACTATTTAACCCACATGGTCAGGATGCCGAATCCCTGTGTTCACCAGTCTGATCAGCACAGCAGGTACCCGAGGGTACAGAGAGGTTTTCAGATGCATGCATCCAGTATTTTCAATTATCATGGCATGACATACACATCATGACATGAACACATATGATAATAATAAATGAATGAGATCCAGATAACAGTTTCCAGATTTCAGCAAGCACATAGATGTATGATTAGGGTCGAGGCCCAGGTATGTGTTTGTTTATTTGATTGTTTGTGCTTGCTTGGGCATTGATAGAAGTAGGGAGCGCTTACTGGGTGATCTTTATCACTCATCCCCCTCCTTCTTCCAGTTTTCAGGTGTTCGTGCTGTGGCTGAGGAGCGGTTGGATCGAGGCTGACGGAGAGGGCACGCACACACACCTCGATCTCAGTTTTGTATCAGTTTTGGACCTGTGTGATCATTTTGTATATGATGATGTATTCAGATGTATCTGAACATTATGTATATATATGTTATAGGCTAGTGGGCCCATTGTACAGAACAGATATGTGTATTTCAGATGGATATTCAGTTTCGCTTCCGCACGTGTACAGTTGTATAGTTCCAGATTTTATTTTCGTAGGATTCCCGTCGCGAGTGCCCGTATTTTCAGATTATTAATAAAAGATCCATTCAGTTCTCAGCAGCAGGGGTACTCGGGGCGGTGGGTCCTACATGTTGTTATATTTTGTTATTCTTAAGTTTCCCAAGCTTAGAATTCGCTTAGGATTGCTTAGGTTTGCTTGTCTGTGCTTAAGTGTGCTTTAAAATCTTTTCTCAAATTTTCTTCTGTTTTTCTCAAGACATACGGGTGTGCTATGCTTGGCACACGGGCGTGTGTGAAGGCACACGGGACCATACTCAAGTCGTGCCCTTGGTCGTGCAAGTTTCTAGAAAATTTTCATCAAAACTTGGCTGGCCATACGGGCGTGTGGTACAAATACATGGGCGTGCATAAATTGGCACACGAGTATGTAGAATTGGGATTAGACACACGAGCGTGTGCACTCAGGTACACGGGCGTGTGTCTGGATTTTCATACGCACACGGGCAACATACAAGGTTGTGTTCCATACAGGATTGAGACCACAAGGGCTTGTCCCCTTGGGTGCACAAACGTGTGCTCAACCCAAATTCTGCAGATGCGTTTGGAAACCCAGAAAATCTCACTCAAACACATCCAAATCTCAACCATTCTTCAATCAAACAAAAACACAATATATATACATGCCAATAAATCTTCTCATCTCATTCAATTATCATAAAACATACTCAAACTCATACATTTCTCATAAGAATCATACCTAAGCATATAAAAATCATGCATCTCATTCTCATGTCATAAATCATCATTCCAAGCATCACATTATCATTGAATCGTGCTAGAAAACATGCTCATCATACAACAACCATCCAAGAAGCTCAAATATCTGAAAAACATGCTGGAAACCTAAGTGAAAGAGGTAAAGAAATACTTACCTTTAGTCATGACATCTGAATCTCTCCCTCTAGTTGCTCCTGGATCTCTAACCGGAATAATGACTGCTAGTTAGACGGATTCTTGCCTAGGGTTTGTTGGAAATGAAGGAGAGGAAAAGCTGAAGGAAAAACTAAGAGAAAATATGGGACAAAGAAACTTATATTGCACATCTCACCTGGCACACGGGCGTGTGTCTTGAACACACGAGCGTGTGCCCCTCAAAAATCTGAAGTCTCTCTCCTTTCGTGCCATACATGGAATATTCTTCCTAGAATATTCATGTATAAGCCACGAAAGACTTCTAAAAGACTTCTAAAAGACTCTTCTACCCTTGAATCCTCTCAGAACCATTTCCTAACTGGAAATCTCTCTTTTATCCTTAGTCTCAGAGCCTAAAAAACAATTCTACCCCTGGGCTATTACAATAATGAACAAAACTGTGTTTTTTAACAATTAATTAATATAATTTGAATCAAGTTATGAGTTCACTTCGAAATAAATCAAGCAATTTATTTGGCTTGTGAGCCAGATTGAGTTGAACTCTCTCTAACTCGAGTTTGGTTTAGTTTAAAAAACGGATCGTTGATTTGAATCAACTTAAATTTGAATTAAAAAAGTTTGAATCGAGTTAAGGCAACTTGCAAGCCCGAACTAGCTTGGTTTGAGTTCAACCTTACCATTAATAGTGAAGAATCTATAATCACCGATTACAGGTGTAAAATGCGCCAAGCTTAAGTTTGAGGTCAGCTCTTGAGCCAATCAAGGAGGTATTTTGATCATTTGCAAAATATGATGGGTAATTTTGTAATTTAATTTAAACTTCGTGTTTATGGGTGACTTGCTGAAACCTTAGGGGTTTTATAGAGTTTAGCCGTTTTGAAATTACAAACACAACTTAGAATCAGAAGGGACGATTTTTAAACCCAGATCCCCAAACAGCGAATCTCCATCGCCGTCGTCGACGCCACATCCGCCGGACTCTGCTCTGTCTCGACGCCCCGCTATCGATTTTCTCAGCTGTAATTCTTGGAATCTGTTGGACGACTCATTTCCAGGTCTCCGTCAGTGGTATAATTGATCGGATCCGCATGGATCTTGCTATATTACATGTAGACATATTTAATTTTGTTTGATTTATGCAAAGCATCTGAACTAAGGAAGAAATAAATTTCGTAGAAGACTTTGTTTGTTAGTATGGACTGTTTTATAGTTCTTGAGTTGGATTAATTATCATAAAGGACTTGTTTTCTACAGCTCAAATATGGATGATTTTGAAGTTTGTTTTCTTCTGTAGTTCTTAAGATCTAGGAAGCACGGAATGGTGCGTTTCAGAAACGTTTCGGCAACTGAAAGGGTCGAAACTGTACGAAACGTTTGGGGCTCGTTCAGAACTAATTGAAAATCTGCTCAACTGATTCAAAATCCCGACCCCTTCTGTCTCTTCAGTTGATATCTGTACACAACAAAAAACCCTACCCCTTTTACAGATCCTTTCCTCTGCAATCCGGCGTCAAAACTCGTCTCCTCTCAGGCATCTCGAGATCTCCGCAAACTCTCCGCTAAATCTCCAGAATTCATCTTTGACTCATTAGTGCATCAAACTGTTTGTCTTCATCAGAAAATCACGACCATCAATGGGAACTTGTCTTCTCTCCGGCATCTCTCCTCTCCTCTGTTCGTCTTCGACTATGTTACGATTTTCAATTTTCAATTTATGCTAAATAGTACACAATGCTCCGCGATATTTCGTTAATTTTTGGTACAAAATTCTGTGCATCCCAGTTAATTTTCCCAGAATTAACGGTTAATTTTCCTATAATATTGCACAGTTTGTCAACTTGAATTTTCCCAGAATGTGTTGTATTTATTCGAAGCCAACTAACTCGTTAATTTTTTGGCTTGCTATGTAACATGAGCCGAAGAAGTTATTTAACAACTTGTTGCGCAACTAACACGTTCACTTCATGTGCTGGAAAACAATATTGCACAGTTATGTCAGTCAGTCAACTGTTAGTTTTGTGATATTTCGTTAATTTTGTTCCACAATTTATTGTTATCATATCCAATGTTATTGTTATGTTGTTGTGAATTTTGTGATATAATTGTGTTGATTTAGGAATGCATATGTCCAGATTTTAGTTAATTGATGATAAAGGGAAGCATTTGACACTGTTGAGGTCCCAGACTTCCTCATATTAGTTGATATAAAACCAGAATATCCAATGTTATTGTTATGTTGTTGTGAATTTTGTGATATAATTGTGTTGATTTAGGAATGCATATGTCCAGATTTTAGTTAATTGATGATAAAGGGAAGCATTTGACACTGTTGAGGTCTCAAACTTCCTCATATTAGTTGATATAAAACCAGAGCTTAAGCTAGAACTGTAGCTAGAATTTTGTCATATTACTGTTTTATAAGAAAAATTGGTATTTATAAAAAAACCCTAATATCATATTTATATGCTTCCCTACATTTCCGTTTCCTATATTTTTTGAGAAAATACGTTTCTGTGCTTCTGTTTCTTAAGTTTCCGCACTTCCGCATTTCTGTGCTACTTAGGTCAAGATCTTAAGCTAACTTTGTCACTTTGTTTCAATGGATGACAGATGGGTGAGCTGGCCGTTGATAAACATGTAAAATACATTATATCAGTTGAAAAGGTGTTTTTGCTTTTGCTCCTCTCATCAATTTACATGTTTATATGTAATATAAGTTATGCATTTCAGGTTGTTGACTAGAGTCCTTGTTATGTTTTTATTGTTTGCTCAGAAAAAGGATAGTTTTGAATCTGTGGTGATGGAGCATCTGAGATTGAATGGGGCATATTGGGGATTGACAACTCTGGATCTTTTAGGAAAGCTTGACGCTGTAGATAAAGAAGAAGTTATTTCATGGATTATGAAGTGTCAACATGAGTGTGGTTTGTAGAGAAGTTCATGTTTAGCCATGCTGATTTTCTTTTTGTGCAATCATGAGAACGCTGTAAATTCCTGCATAATTGCTCATGTTATTTAGGTGCTTTTAACATAAGAATAATAGGTATCTATACAAAATAGTTGGTGCTCATCGTTTGATAGAGTAAGAATTTTGAATCCATACAACACCAGATTATAATAATGGTGATTGATGGATGATAGAGATTTTTTTGTTATGCAGGCGGCTTTGGTGGTAATATTGGACATGATCCACATATACTGTTTACCGTCAGTGCTGTGCAAGTTTTGGCTCTCTTTGATAAGCTAGATGTTCTTGATGTTGATAAGGTGTCAAATTGTATCCTTATTCACTTGGCAATTTGTTTGTATGATTATCTCTCTTAATTACCAAGTTACTTGATCATGCAATCTGCAACTTTTTCTCTCAAGATATGCATAGGATCATCTGACTAAGATACATATTTGAGTCTTGGTTGTTATAGTTATCATTATTGCTATGTTTTTGCTTTTGCAAATACGGAGAAGTAAACAGGTCAATAAATTGGTTGCCTTAGATCTTAAACAAAGCTTCTTTTAGACAAAGTAAAAACAAATTTCTAAGTGGAAATAAGTTATGGAATGTTATAACTTTAGGAATGTGTTATTCACTTAACCGTCAAGTCAGATGTTGCTGGGCTGCAAAATGAAGATGGATCCTTTTCAGGGGACATGTGGGGTGAAGTGGATACACGGTATATTTTGCCAGATTCTTTGTTAAATCTGCATTTGATGCTTTTTCTTATATAATATCTTCTACCAAATCTCTTTTAGGTTCTCTTACATTGCCATATGCTGCCTCTCAATACTAAAGCAGTTGGATAAAATCAATGTGGATAAGGCCGTGAACTACATCGTGAGTTGCAAAAATCTGGATGGTGGATTTGGATGCACTCCTGGTGGGGAGTCTCATGCTGGGCAAAGTATGTTGTCTATATACTGTTGCATTATTGTACAAATTTTTATATCTGATTGGTTCTTCACAAGTGTGCATTCTATGTTTACCATCCACTGTGCGTTTTGATATTCTTTATAGGATAGAAATCCATAACATTCACATGTTGATCTTAACAATGATGTCATAATTACTTGGAATTTGTGTGCTCTGCCTCCTACTTATTTCTGAAGTTAAAGGGACTCTCATTTTTAATTCTGCCTCCTACTTATTTTTGAAGTTAAAGGGATTCTCATTTTTAGCTCTGCCTGCTACTTATTTTTGAAGTTAAAGGGACTCTCATTTTTAACTCCGCCTCCTACTTATTTTTGAAGTTGAAGGAACTCTCATTTTTAAATAGATGTATTGCACGGTGTCCATTTTTGTTATCTAAAAATTGCTTCATTCTGGCTTTTTCTTTAAAGTTTGTTCACATGTGAATCCCTGTTATTGAATTTTTAGTGCTATAATTACAAGGGAGAAACTAAAAATGACACCAAAATGACACAGTGATTACAATATGTCTGTGATGGTGTAACTTCTGTCCAGGACAAGAAAGTCTAAATAGTAGTTTAGCTGCTAAGAATTTCTCCTTGTACAGCAGCATATATAGGTCAATTGACAAGGGCCACTAATAAAAATTTATGTCATGAGTACCCTAAGGTCTCTTGCCTAACCTTTTACACTTATAGGTTGCAAAGCAAGAGCCTTATTTTGACTACTTGTCGTATTTTTATTGGTATTTGAAATGGCTTGAAGCAGGAAATATTATTGCAAAGGGAAAGTTAACAACATGTTTTGGTGAAATAAAATTCAATTTAGCATTCATCCCTTCTAATTTCTTTACCGTAATCTCTTATGGTTTGAACCCTAGTCCTTGTATCACCTGAATTTTGTGTGTCATTTATTAATTTTCGGATTGCCATCAAAATCACCCCTGCTACTGTATTTTGCCTTCATTTGATATGATTTGGTAGAATTATGTGTACTCATTAAATTCTAACCAAAGGCTACTCCAACTGGAACATCCAAGTATAATTTTGTAGAATTTTATGTGAAGATAACTGTGTGGTCAGTATTCCCTAAACATGAACATGGTTTTCTCAGGCCAGTGAATGGGTGGATTAATCATTGGCTCTGTATTAAATTAGACTCAAATATAGTACAATGTTTATCTGCTGCTGTGACTGCAGTCTTTTGTTGTGTGGGTGCTCTTGCTATCGTTGGGGCTCTGCATCATGTCGACAAGGACCTTCTCGGGTGGTGGTTATGTGAACGACAAGTTAAATCTGGTGGTCTAAATGGGCGCCCTGAGAAACTTCCTGATGTGGGTATTTTCTCCCAAACTCCCAAACCAACTTTCACGCAGGAATATGCTCACCATCACCTTATTGAATTGGTGTAGGTTTGCTACTCATGGTGGGTACTTACTAGCTTGATCATGATCAACAGAGTCCATTGGATCAACAAGGAGAAGCTTGTTAAGTACATCTTAGATTGTCAGGTTAGTTTTAGTTTAAAGGGCTGCCTTGTTATTTTTCTAAATAATCTTCAGGGCATTATGCACTCTGAATTATAGCACCTTCTGCTTCTGGATTTCAATTCCTAAAATTGTGTCCAAGAGTTCAAGACTTTCTTTAATGGTACTAAGAAAATTTTAAATCTGCAGGATATTGAAAATGGAGGTATTTCTGATAGACCTGATGATGCCGTTGATGTCTTCCACACATATTTTGGAGTGGCAGGTATCTAATTACTTTGATGCCATTTATTTGACCTAAGCATATGACATTGTTAATTTTCTACTGGCATTATGCTAAATTGTTAATTTTCTACTGGCATTATGCTAAATCAATTCCTTTTTTATGTCTTCTTTTCAATAAACTGGTAAACTCTTTCTGATTCCATAACTAGTCTGTCGATTTCATAGTCTGTTCATACCTTTAGCATCTTACCTTTTACTTTGCTTATCTTCCTCATTTGTGGAATTTTCTCCAGCAATTACCTTGTCGGCACTTCTAACAAGATTCTTCTGAAAATACTTTTATAAAACTAAAAAGATTCTTCAGTAATTTTTATTTCTTTCTACTGTCATCTGACCTCTGACTTTTGACTATTTTATTTTTTTATTTATTTTCTGAGATGGATTGGATATTCTCTGTTTCTGTTCTAGTCTTTGAGCTTTGAATTATTGTTAGTTTTAAGGGTAGAGTTAAAGTTACCTACCTGGCAGCCTTCTTGGGCATTTCGATCTTGATCACGATCCAGAAGGTTGGAAAGGACCTAGGAGGGTTATTGGGTGGGCTCAGTTGTAATGTCTGGAATTGAAAGATTCCATATAATTGGAGTATACTGTTTCAATGCTTTTGTATCTTTCTTTCCCAGCATAAGCTTTCAGTGTGATTATTTACCTTTCATGAATGTCATTTACCGGTTATAAAATTTTTCTTTGCCGTCATTGCAGGACTTTCACTTCTTGAATATCCTGGAGTGAAAGCAATTGATCCAGCTTATGCTTTGCCTGTCGATGTTGTAAATAGGATTTTCTTATCGAAGTAACATGTTCATTTGGTTTTGGAAAATGCAACATTGCTGGGGGTTGAGCTGGGGGCAATCTTACCCTCTTTACATTAGTGTTATCCAGTTGCTCTTAACAATTAAGTACTTAATTACTGGAAGTCGTATAAAGTTTAGTTGAACTGTTACTATATGAAAGATTGGACTCTCATGAGAAAGAAAAGGAGGAAACAGAAGTCATACCCATTTATATAGTTTGTTACATTGTTCTCCTTAGGGTTGGATTTGATTCAAGCTGTTCCAATTTGAATTTGAGCTTAGAACAAATGAGCTGAGTTCGAGCTAACAATTAGATTTGTTTTCATAAACAAGTCAAGTTTTGATCAATTTAAACATTTGAGTTTAAGTTAGTTTGAATCGAATAAAAAATTAAATTATTTTATATTTGAGTTCAAACTTTTATTTGTCAATTTTGAGTTGGGTTTTGTTTGGGTTTGAATCAGATCAAATCTAGTCGTAACTTGATTGACACTATTATGTCCTTCAGTTTCTTGGAAGTGTTGATGACCACAGCCAGGGAATCGATTTCCTATAATTTTGTAAAAGTTTTTAGTCTTGATGTTACATGGAGACTTTCGGGTGGTTTGAATGCTGTCTAGTTTAGGTATTGGAAGAAGTAGAAATGGTCTGCATATTTTGACATGGGACTCGATCCAAGTGAAGTTGATTTAGGCCCAGCTGTGTGTTTGGTTTGAATGAGCTCAAATACTCTAGCTTGAGTTTGAGCTAGTTAACTTAGGGTTATCGAATTTGTTAATATATTTATCTTTTTTTGATTATATTTTATTAATAATGGTGGTAGATTTATCTTTTATAGTAGTTATTATTCTCTTTCATTTTTTATAGTCCTTATTTTTCTTTTTAGTAGCTTTCCTGTTGGCAGTTTATCATTTGCTCGAGCTCAAGTTAGATTTTTTGGATTTAAAACTTGAGCCGGCTTTTGTGTAGATTTTGTTCAGTTCAAATTCAATCCTTTGGATTTCACAAGAATTTAACTTCAGTCCCAGCTTCATACTGGGTCTGGGAGAAAAAAATTGGGTTTGGGTTTGGATTTGTTTGATTGCTTTAATAAATTGAATTCAAACTTTAAACCAAATTCAAGTCACAGTTTTAGGAGTGCATATGAATCAAATTGAGTTTAAAATACTCCTTAGTTTGAGTTTAACTTAAAAATATAATCTTGCTCAAGTTCGATTAGAGGTTTGTCGAGCCAAAATCAATGGTGACTTGGTTTTGGCTCGAATAAAAAAAAAGTTTTGATTTGATTTAATTTAAGTTTAACTCAAATTTATGATTTAAATTCATGGTTCAAGTTTATAATTTAAATTAATGGTTCATATTTGTAATTTGAAGTCATGACTCATTGACAAATAATATCATTTTGATAATAAACTATGATCTTGAGTCACAAATTCAATTCAAGGATTCGAAGTATAAATTTGAACTGAACTTAAGTTATGAATTCAAGTTATCAATCTAAACCATAAATTTGAGTTGAATTTAAATCAAACTTAAGTTACCAATTCAAACCATAAATTTGAATCTCAAATTCAAGCAAAATTTAAACCAAACTTAACCGAATTCTCTTCAGTTCAAGTTCAATTTGATATAAAAAGAGAGTTAACTTTTTAGATTTGAATTTAGTTTAAATTTAAACTAAACAATTTCGAATTTAGCCAAACTAAGTTAAACCAACTCTATGTAGTTTGTTAATCTTAAATTGATTTCAAACTAACTATTTTATATTCGAATCTATTTTAAGTTAAATCTGATTTATACTTGACCTAAATCATATCAACCCCTAACTTTTACGTACGAAAAAAGATCTTACCAAAAAAAAAAAAAAAAAAGATCTCTCTAAACCCTGAAATAAACAAATTTCTTTATATAAATTATGAACCCAATCATGTATTCAAATTAGCATTGTCTTCTTCCTTCATGACATGGTATTGTTCAAACGAATACATGAATGTTATAAACAGAAGCTTTACGAACACCAAAATACAAAATCGTTGAAGCCCCATTAGATTGATGCAATTTTTGAACCGTTAGATTAATGTGTTTAAATGGCCAAGAGCACATCTAACCATGGTATTGTCAAAGTGCATGATGTAGATTGTATAAATCTCAACCAATAACTTAAAATTTTTGTTATTTTGTAAGCAAACAATAGGTTGCAGAACCTAGGCCTAGACCTAAACAAAGTTGGTTCGGCTTCGAAAACCAATTCAATTTGATTTGACTCAATTCGAATTTGAATTAAATTTGAGTTAAGTGATTTGTTTTTATAATTAAGTCAAATTCAAAGCCAATTCGATTTGATTTGACTCAATTCAAGTTCGTTTAGTTTGAATTTGAATTAAAATTGAGTTAAGATGGTTGACTTTTTTTTAAAACGAGTCAAACTTAAGAATGTTTAATTTGATTTGATTCAAATCAAATTTTTGATTTCAAATTTGTAGTTCTAATTTGATTCAAGTTCATAGCTTATATTTATAGTTTGAATTTGTTACTCATTAATAAACAACATAAACTTAAACTGAATTTGAGTTACGAATTCAAATCATAAATTTAAATCACAGTCATTAGTCACCAATTGAATTATTTTTTATTCGAATTAAATTCAAATTACTCTTAATTTTAACTTAATTAATTCAAATTAAACTCAATTTTAACTTTTTTTTTTTGTTCAAATTGAAATCCAATCAAATAGTGTTTGGGCTTGGCTCAATTCACCTATCTGTAGTGGAACCTTCAAAATTGTTAATACGTATAAATAAATCGATAAGTCATTCAAAATTATTTGAACGTAGATTTGATCTTAATCGACCATAGAGTCAATTTGAACTCAATTCAAATTGATAATACTTACTTCAAACTCGATCAAGTTGGTGTTAGGAGTTAGACTTGAATCGAGCCAACTCAACTTGATTTGAGCTTAATTCAAATTGAATATTTACTTTGATAGTTCGACTCAATTTTGACTCAAATTATTTTTTGATATTATTATTTATTCCATTAATAACATTATTCATTTTATTTTTAATATTATCTATTTCGTTAATGATCTTTTGATGATATTTTTAGTCAATTTAAATTCAATATAATATATTCAAATTTATGTTTAGGTTTGACTTTGTTCGAATTTAACTCTAATTGATGTAAAGTGTTATTTAATGGTTGTTGATAATAATGTCATTAGAAGGTGAACAAGTTGAGCATGAATTGGAATCGAATTCGATCCAAACTCTATCCGAAATTGCATGCATGGAAAGAACTTATAAATCCCACCTAAAATAGTCTTGAAGGTAATTGAAAACCTAAATTTGGAGAAATCAATGAGATTAGGTTGAATTGACAAAAATACATGAACCAAAATCACAGAAACCTTCCATAAAAAGCAAACTTCCCTGAACTCCCGCCTCACCTTGCATGCATTTTCCTCCATGCAAAACCCCTTTACGTCAATGAGCCAAAGCTATTCACAAACAAAACTCAACTCAAATTTTTCTGAAGCACCGAGTCTCGCCCTTGCAAGACCGGTTGGCTTAACAATGGCTGGAACCGCGTTCTTCCTCTCGGTCTTCTCTGTGATTCTTCTGGTCTCTGTGAACGGCGCCACCGTGGACTTTGGGATGAACTGGGGCAACATCGCCTCCCATCCATTGCCGCCGTCCATTGTGGTGCAAATGTTGAAGGATAACGGTCTTAGAAGGGTGAAGATTTTCGATTCTGATGGCTACACCATCGAAGCCCTGGAAAATACTGGGATCGAGGTCATGGTTGCCATTCCTAATGGAGAGCTTCAATCAATGGCCGACGATTACGAAAACGCAAGGGATTGGGTCCAAGACAATATCACACAATATATCAAAACAGTCAAAATCAAGTTGGCATAATCAACTCTCCTTTCTCTCTGTCTCTCTATATACATATATATTAATCTGACTTGCTTCTGTGAATTTTCATGTAGATATGTAGCAGTTGGAAATGAGCCCTTCTTGACATCATACAACGGTACCTTCGTGAAACCTACATTGCCTGCCCTGAAAAATGTTCAGAAAGCTTTGAATGAGGCTGGCTATGGCAAGACCATCAAAGCATGTGTGCCTCTAAACGGCGACGTATATGAATCGAGCTCGAACTTGCCCTCCGATGGAGCTTTTCGTAAGGATGTAAGGGACATCATGCATCAATTGGTGAAGTTTCTCCATCAAAACGACGCGCCTTTCGTCGTCAACATCTACCCTTTCCTGAGTCTCTACGAAAATCCCGATTTCCCCACCGAGTTTGCATTCTTCGGCCACGGAAAAACCGTCCAGGACAAAGACCATACCTATACAAACGTCCTCGACGCAAACTACGACACCTTGCTTTGGGCTCTCAAGAAAGCCGGGGTCCCGGATTTGAAAATCATCATCGGGGAAATCGGCTGGCCGACGGACGGAAACGCATTTGCAACCAAAAAGTACGCGGAAAGATTTTATGACGGTTTGTTCAAGAAGCTGGCCAGCGGCAAAGGCAGCCCGATGCGACCAAACACCAAATTCGACATTTATCTTTTCGGCCTGCTCGACGAGGACGCGAAGAGCATCGCGCCGGGGGACTTCGAGCGGCACTGGGGGATTTTCCGTTACGACGGGCAGCCAAAATTTCCAATAGACTTCACGGGGCAGGGACAAAAGAAGATGCCAGTGGGGGCAAAGAACGTCAAGTATATGGAGCGTAAGTGGTGCGTTTTCGACAGCGGCGTCACGGACATGTCACTGGCACCTCCGGAAGTAAATAAGGCGTGTGAATATGGCGACTGCACCACCCTCGTCGAAGGCGGATCATGCAGCAACGCCGATAATGTAACAAGGATTTCACAGGCCTTCAATATGTTCTATCAGATCAATAACCAAGACGAGGACGCTTGTGATTTCGATGGATTAGCAGTGATCGTGAAAAAGAATCCGAGCACTTCGACTTGTTTTTTCCCCATTCAGATCCAGAGCAGTGCTTTTAGGGTCGTCTTCGGATCATTTGCCACCATGTTCATTGGAGTTTTGCTTACATTCTTAACATTATTCTGAACCTTTGCAGCACAACATGATTAAGATCATTAAAAGATGCAAAAATTATTTCAAACATTTATTTATTTTCATAATTTTTGTAAATAATAAATAAATATCCAAAGAATCCAAAATTGTTATAATACTAATATCGTGCGTTAAAATGATGATTGAGAGTTACATTAAATAAGTGTTTAACCATTATATATCAAGCGATTAGTCATTTAAATCGTATTTAAATGCATTCTTTCTGGGCATAAGAGAAAACTTCAAAAAATTTTACGAATGATGACCAAGTATTTTCAATTGTTTTCATGACTTCTGAATATATCAATTCTTTCTTTTATTATTGTGAGATCACATTATATATATCTTGCACAAAATCACACTTTTACTTTGTGTACCTTTCTTTGTTAGAGTTTTCCTAGTACTATAATTACAAATTTATCTCGATAACTTAACTATTTTACCTTTAAAATAAGTTATCACAATTTAAAAAAATAAAATAAAATAATAAGTATTTTCTTGATAAAAAATGAAACCATATTGTCGTAGTAATATTTTTTTTTATGTGCATATTTTGTATAAAGAAAAAAATAAAATATAATTAATCATAATTAATATAATTAAAACAAATCAATCATCTCATTTTAAGATTAAGCAAAATTAACCATATTTATTAATTTCATGAGTTATTATTGATTGTTTTCTTTTTTTTTTTTCATTATACTTGTAATTTATTTATTTTTTTAAAATATATTGAAACTTTTGTTATTATTTGGTTGATTTTATTTCATTGTACTTATAATTGTTATTACAATATGTATTTTTCATGATATATTGTACTTGTGGATTTTGTTGGTTTTGTTATATGTAATTGTCGTGTATTATGTTATTATGATTAATATGATACATTTTTCATATGTTGATTCAATGATTGAATGACTCTAATGATGATATTTTGTTCATTTTATCATACATAACAAATAAACATTATGCATCAAAAGGCAAATACATGCATGTACAAGAATTGCAAATAACAAATATATACACCAAATAAATGTTAAAAACAAATGAATAAATAAACAATAACTTAAAAGGTCCTATCATTAGATCTGGGCAAAAAATAATTGCATGGTCAAACATTTGCACATCCACACTGTGTTTTGGTCTGTATCATGCATGACTTGATTCAATGCAAAACACTTAACAAAGCACAATATGTACACGCCACAATCCCCAGATCTAGTGTTCTATGGTGGGATATCAACCTTTCTTGATAATATGAATGAATCTAGACAAGGTGGCACTAGAGTACCTACCAGATTGTGTTTGTCATAGCATGTATGGTATTGTAGTCATGTATATCTTCATCCTCCTATTAAAAGTTTTAGCATTTGTCATGCAGCTCTTTAAAAAGTTATGCACGGTAATCTTCCAAGCATGAAGATTAATGACACCATACACGCAATGCATGTTGTTGAAGTTAACGTGGATGAAAACCTATAAACAAAGTACGATTAAAATTAGTATTCATATTTATGTAATAGTTATTGTTAAACTCAATTCGAAACAAGATTATATATATACCTAATCCTCCTTACTCTATGCCTTGAAATGTGAAGTCAAGTGTAAAGTACCTTCAAATATTGACTAATGCAAAATTACACACTAATTTGTGAAACTCTCTTTGTTGGATTTTTCGTTGTCAGCAATTGATTACTATAATTACAAATTTACCTTTAAACTTATTGATAACTTAACTATTTTACCTTTAAAATAAGTTATTACAATTTAAAAAAATAAAATAAAAGAATAAATTTTTCTTGGTTAAAAAAAATGAAGCCATATTATCATAGTGATTTACCTTTTTTTTTTTTGAATATTTATGCGTATGCTTTGTAATTGTATAAAGGAAAAATAAAATAATTAACCATAATTAAAAATGATTGAAGCAAATTAACCTTCTTATTTTAAGATTAAGCAAAATTGTCTATATTTATTAATTTTTATTATATTATTTATGCCAATTTTTTCCTTGAGTATCACAATTACATTTCTACCCTTCACATTTCATATATAAACCAACCCTTACACAAAAAAACATGCACCAAATTTGAAGTTTCAAACTTTCTTTGCTCGAGTTCAAGAAAGAAAAATTGGTTATCTAGGTATTTATACAAATTTAAGTTAAAACTTAATTAATGTTGACCTTAAGGGTGTAATAATAGTATTATAATTATAGGGTGTAAAATAAAATATAAGGGGTATATTGATATTTTATCATACAGGACTTAATTGATATTTTACAATGTTAAGGGGAAATGAAAATTTGTCAAAAGGGTATATTAATATTTTATATAACGGAGAGGAGTTCATTGATAATATATTATGTTAAATGTTAAATGAAAATTTGTTATATGAGAGTACGTTAATATTTGATTATATATGGGTTAATTGATTGTTTGTCATATTAGAATAAGTTTTGTATTAATTATCAAATTGATATCTTGTGGTAGTTATATTGTTATTTATCAAATATTGTATCTCATAAATTGGAAAACTGAAATCATAAACAATAAAATAAATGTTGTAATTATATAATGTAAATTTTGAACCCTAAGCTACAAATCTTAAAACTCAAAAAACTAAATAGTAAAATATAAACTCAATCTTAAATTAGTAACTTTAACCCTAAAATGTAACCAAAAAACCTTAACGTTAAATCCTATGCCTAAACCTAAACCTAAACCTGAGCCTAATCCTAAAAACCTAAACTGTTAACTCTAAACCTGAAACCTAAAACATAAGCCTAATTTTAAACCTAAATATAAACCTAATACCTAAATTCTAAACCTAAAACTCTAAAACTAAACCTAAACTCACCCTAAACTTGAAAATGTAAACCCAAAATCTGAAACCATAAACCCAAAATTCTAAACCCCAAACTTAAAACCTAAATCATAAATTGTAAACCCTAAATTTTAAAACTGTAAACTCAAACCCAAAACTAATGATAAACCTTAAACTGTAAACCTAAACATTAACCAAACTCAACCTAATTTGAAACCCTAAATTGTAAACCTTAAACTCCAAAAAACACTAATCTAAAACATAAAATAAAACCCTAAACCATTAATATTAATTGTAAAACATAAACCTTTGTGCGTAAATCGTAAATTTGAAACTCTAAATCTTAATACATTAGATAGTAAACTTGGACACATAAAATTTATATTGTTAATCTTAAACTCTAATTCAAAAAAACCTTAAAATATAAAGTTAATAAAATCCACAATTGTAAACTCCAAAATATAAAATTGAAATTAATATATTAGACATGCAAACTAAAGATTGATACTTTGGTTTGATATGAAAGCGAATAAGTGGAAGATAAGAATGAAAATACAATAACTTATATTGAAGGGCACCAATGTTAGGCCCTTTATGTTTTGATATGAAGCAAAATATATTAAAATATCTAATTTATACATGGTATGAATTGATTCATGATCAAGAGACACAAAAATTTATTTTTGTAGAATTGTCTAGTCATATGACCATGTATCTTGAATATATAACTGTGTGTCTTAGATGCACAACTGTGTATTTTGGACACATAACCGTTTAGCTGAGATACACACTCTTGCTAAGCTAAAATCTTAAGTGTATGTGCATGTATGTTGTGTGTCGTGCTCTTGCTCTTGCTATATTTTGTACTTCAAGATTTATCTAAGTAATAAAAGGTACATGACCATGTCTAAGAGAAGCATGATCGTGTGTATAAGACATATGACAATGTTTTAAAACACTTGACTATGTGTAGGTTGGTGCACTCACAAATTTGACATAATTAATGAAGTGAGCATGGTTATGCGTCTAATGCACATCACAATGCGTTTGTGCATATTTTAGTAAAGCATGAAGGTTTCTTCTTTGATGGCTATCAAAGTTTCTCCAATGGCTATTTCTTCACTAAACCTATAAATTGAAGCAATTTTGATGAAAAAAGTGTTATAAATCACAATACAATAACTCATACTTATTTGTTTTTTATTCTTCTTTTGATTTCTCTTTGTAAACTTAATACAACACATTTGATAAATTGTTATTGTACTTAGAAATTTGTATCAGCCTAAGTAGAGGTAAAATATTCTTATAATTTGCTTACAAACATTTGGGCACAATCTTGTATAACTAGTAATGAACAAAATCTCATATCAACTATTATTAAGGGCATAATCCCAAATAAATTAGTGTGAATGAAATTTCATAAAACTATTTGGATAAAATCCATAAGAGCTAGTAGATAAATGGCTTCAAATGGGATTGCTTGAGGAGTGGAGGTAGAAGGCTTATGGAAAAGCTCCAAATCACTATAAAAATCACTGAGCATTTTTTTTCGTTTACTTCTTTATAATTATCTTAATTTGCTTTATCTTGTTCTATATTTGTGAATTATATTTAATCATTGCATTGACTAGTTGATTGTGTTAATTGTTTATTTGTTCATCACAAGTTGGATTAAAATTGGTTTAAAGTATCAAATTCTTTTTAAGTAGAAAAAGCTTTCTGAAATCCTATTTGCTCCTCTCTAGGATTATCTATTTAGTTTATTGGGATTTAGCAATTGGTATTAAAGTTTAGGCTCTTATTTTCTAGAATCAAACTATTTTAAGAGTTAAAAGATCAAATTTTTTAAAAGTTTTATATTCTAAAACGGTTTCTGAAGAAGGATTTAGCTTAATAAGACTGCCCTTATTTTATGCAATGCATTATAATCAGTAGAAAATTTGAATGAAGTTTTATGTTCAATCAGTTGAATATAAACTTTGAAAAATTATTAAAAATGGAGTTTTAACTCCAATAGACCTTAGGACAAATGCTTCTAAAGATGAAATTGATTTTAATGAAAATAATGAGAAAATGATGAGCTTAAATGCTAGGGAATTAAATTTACTGTTTTGTGTTTTAAGTTCTATAGAATTTAATAATGTTTCATGTTGTGAAATAGCACATGAAGCTTGGACTATTTTTCAAATAACTCATGAAGAAACCAATCAAGTAAATGAGTCCAATATTAAACTTATTTTATGAGTACAAACCATTCAAGATGAAGAAAAAAAAGAGTACTACAAAAATGTATAAAGGTTTCCAAACTTGGTTAATGAATTGAAGAAAATAGGGAAGAAGTTTGAGATGGTGGAGTTGGCCAAGAAGGTTTTAAAGTCTTTGCTAGAATCTTGGACAATAAATGTGACGACAATAGAATAATTAAAGGACTTGACCAAAATGGATATGGATGAGCTTATTAGGGGTTTGTTAACCATGAAATAAAGTGGATGCCCAAAGAGGAGGAAAAGTCTTAAGAAGAAAAAAAATATTGCCTTGAGAGTTAAGGAGAGCTCTAGTGAAAAAGAAGATTTACCCTCAACGGATGAAGAGGATATGAAATTCTTGAGTAAGAAATTTAGCAAGTTCTTCACCAAATATAGATGAACTTATTGGGAGTTTGTTAACTCATGAAATGAAACAGATGCCCAAGGAGGAGGAAAAGGCAAAAAAGAAGAAGAATATTGCCTTAAGAGTTGAGGAGAGCTCTAGTGAAGAAGATTTACCCTCAATGGATGAAGAGTCCTCAATGGATGTGTAGGACATGAAATTCTTGAGTAAGAAATTTAACAAGTTCCTCACTAAAAAAAAAGAAAAGGAAAAAGGAAAAAGAGGTTCATTGCTATGAGTATAATGAACCAAGACACCATTGAAATGATTGCCTTTAACTCATGAAGAGTAAAAAGGTCAAGAAGAGGTCTAAACAAAAAGTCTTTGCCACATGGAATGAGATAGACACCTCAAGCAATGAAGATGATAAAGATGAAGAAAAAGTATCCTTTTGCTTCTATATCAAAAGAAAATTCAAAGTTGAGAAGAAATAAAGGTTGATATAAAGAAGCCTTAAAGTAAAAAAAGATGAAAAACTAAAGAAAATGGCTCTACAAGGCATGGGACAAAGCTCATCAATCCAAGTAAGTGATTTATATGCTTTATTGTTTTTTTTGTTTTTGGTAAAATATGCTTTTTTTGTTTGTTATATTGGGTTGATGATAAGTAAAATTGCCATGTTGTAATAATTGTGCTTTATTGAATTAAACACTTGTCATGATTAATTAGTTAATTAGATTAAATTAATGCAAGCATTAGTTATCTTTGTTTGCGACATGTGTATAATTCAAATTTATGTCAAAATGTATCAAATTCTTGATTTTAAATCAAATGACATAAAATTATATATCGAATTCCTCCCTTGATCAAAATATGCAAGATTTTATATCTTGTGGTGTTTTGATTTGTTTTGTACTAAAATCGTTTGAATTATTTTTATTTCCTTCAAAGATTGCACATTTAAATATTTTTCAATGGTCAAACAGTTATTATCAATGTTTTAAATTGTTTTTCAATCGGTATCAAAATTGTTTCCCTTGCATTTGAAATATAAATTTCTAGGTTTTATAGTCACGCATGACTATGCATGCATTTCGATTAGTTGAATACGCTAAATTTTTACCGTTACATGGCACCATGCTTAATGACACATGACCATGCATATCATATAATTAGATATACACCATCTTTCGTGTAATATGCATAACCATGTATAAGCTTTTGCAAAAAGTAAATCTGATTTTCAAATTGGTCTCAATTCTTTTTGTACATAAATTTAATTTTTGAGGAATATTTTTAGTCATTGATATTTTTATTGTTCAACTAATATCATCATTTTTATGTTATTCTGATGCACAATCAATTTGTTCATTTATGAGTTGTTAGGAAGAGTCATATTTTTTTATGTTATTCTGATCCATAATAAATTTGTTCATTTATGAGTTGTTAGAAAGAGTCTTTTTTTTTTTTTATGTTATTCTGATGCATAGTAATGTTGTTGCACAAGTAAGGGGCAGAGTTAGCACTTTTATTGAAAAATATTTTAATATTTTTGAAAGGGGAAAAAAATTACAAAAGTGTTTAATTGATTAATTCTTTTTGAATGAGGAGAGTCTTTCAAATGAATTTGATCTTTATAATTTTCTTTTACAAAAAAAAAAAAAAAAAAAAAAAGAAGAAAAAGAAGAATGGATTTTTCATTTATGCTTGAATTTCACATCTTTTATGTTGAAAGGGGTAGAGATAAGGAAGACTTTTAAAATATTTTGCTTGGGGGAGTTAAAGCAAATTATTCATAGAAAATGTTGCAAAGAAAAAAAAAAATTTATGCTAAGATGGAGAAAGTTTTTTATCATGCCTTTTGATTTATAATAAAAAAGAGAGAAGAAGTATGTTAAAATATCATTGAATATTTTTATATTTGATTTATGTCTGATTTGTACTTAAAATGTGCTTAAAACGAGTTACATTTTTTTGAAACAGATGTTTTAACATGTTAATGTGTGCTTAAATGATTATTTTTTGTTTAATGTCATGTTTTTATTGTATTATAAATGTATTTTAACATATATTTTGTCATCAATCAAAAATAGGAAATTATTTGATCCTTGATGTTTTGATATGAAACAATATATGTTAAAATGTTTAATTTATTCATGGCATAAATTAATTCATGACCAAGAAGGACAAAAATTTATTTCTATAAAATTGCCCAAGCACATGACCATATGTATTGAATACATAACCGTGTGTTTTGGACACATGATCATGTAGCAAAAACACATGCCCTTGCTAAGGCAAAATCTTAAGCATATGCATACTTGTGTGGTATGTCATGCTCTTGCCCTTGCTACCTTCTGTACTTTAAGACTTATCTAAGTAATGTAGACACATGACAGTGTGTATGAGAAGCATGACCGATTGTATGAGACATACGATGGTGTGCTGGAAACACTCGATCGTGTTTGGGTTGGCATGCTGATAAATCTGACCGTTGGGAAGCAATTAATAAAATAAGCATGACTATATGTTCAAGGTACAAAACCGTGAATTTGTGCAGATTTTAGTAGAATGTGTTGTTTCTCCTCTAACGGTTATCAAAGTTTCTCTAATGACTATTTCACAAAATTTATAAATTAAAGTGATTTTGATGGAAAAAGGGTTAGAGATCACAATGTATTAACTTATACTTTTGTGTTTTGTAGCATCCCAGTTTAGAAAAGCCCTTAGGGGTACAGTTTTGGGGTTAGAAATGAGATTCAGGAATAGATTGGGAGTCTAGAAGAGTTTGAGGGTGAGTTAGTAAGTTTTTCAGAGATATGTGGCCTTTGTATGATTCCTTTAGGGAGGTTTTAATCATACGAAGTGTGGAAAATAGATTATATTTAGCACCATGCCCTACACGCCCATGCAGATGGGATTAAAGCGAAAGAGACGGGAGATTTAGTTTTCATTTCTCACCTATTTCAACATTTTCCTTCTCTTGTTCAGCAGCTCTCAGCCCTAGATAGGAAATCCAGCTTCCAGCAGCTCCCAATCCAGCTAGAGAGACCAGAGAGTAGATAACTTTGAGTTTTTCCAGCAGCCATATCAAGAGGTAAGTGTTTCTTACTCCTTCTTTGAGTTCCTAGCTTGTTTGATGATGTTAGAAACGTGTGTTTCCATTTCCAACTTGTTGTGTTATGTTTGTATGCTCGTATGATGATGATTTGACGATTATATGTTGATTTCCACCCAAAAATGCATGCTGGCTTTGCTTGTATGTGTGGTAGTGAGAGAAATATGCTATTTTCATGGTGGATTCAGTAGTAGTTGATGAATGATGAAATTGGTGCTTGTTATGTGGGTATAAAAGTGCCAATAATGCATGTTTGAAGTTAATTTCAGTTTGGATGTGGATTGCCATGGGTTTCCAGGTGAGTGTTGTCTGTGCAGAACCAGACACACGCCCTTGTGTCCCCATGAGCATGCCTGCGTGCCCTTGTTTCTGTAAGGACACGACCGTTTGCATGAAGTGCGCACGACCTGGAATGTAGAGGACACGACCGTGTGTCCTAAGGGGCACAGTCATGTGTCCGTTCTTTGCATGAATGCACATAAATTTCCAGAAGCATGCACGACCGGCTACACGGCCAGCGTACGACCCCGTGTGCCTTTGTCATGCATGCCTCTGTGTGTGTCCTGCACGGCCGTGTGCCTTGTCCACACGCCCGTACAGCAACATCAAATTCCCAGAAATTGTAGAAAATGAGATATAAAGGTTTGGTAACCCATCCAAAGATTAATAATCACCAGATAAGCTAGAATTCAGATAAGTAATGCTGCATATGCATATCATAGCATGACATGTAGCCTGAAAGAGGATCCAGGGATCTGAATTCAATAGTTTCAACATTCAAAACCTGATATACGGGTGGCAGATTTAGGTGAACTCGAGGGGGCATCTGTGGGATTCAGCTTTCTGACACCAGTTAGATTGTTCAGCATTACATTTTCAGCTTTCTAGCTAGTAGCTAGACTGTTCATCCCACTTGGCTAGAATGTCGAATCCCTGTGTTCATCAGACTGATCAGCACAGCAGGTACCTTCGGGTACATATAGATTATTCAGACGCATACATCATCAGCTATTTCAGACATCATGCCATGTCATGCATTACATGAAATGGTTAATAATGAGAAACAGACAACAGATTAATCAGTTTCAGCACCAGCAAGCGACTAGATGTATGAATAGGGCCGATGCCAGGTATGTGTGTTTTGTTTGTTGCTTGCTTGGGTGAGGGAAGTAAGGAATGTTTACTGGGTGATCTTTATCACTCATCTCTTTCCTTATTCCTTCTTTTTCAGGTCAGTTTGCTACTGGCGAGGAGCGAGTGGACTGAGGCCTGCGAGAGAGGACCCCACACAGTTTCAGTTATATTTTATTTTAGTTTTGGACCTGATGGGTCTTATAAATGTTTTTCATGTATTCGGATGTAAAGAACCATGTAAAGAACAGTTGTATATATGAAAAAAGCCAGTTTGGGCCCGTTGTATATTTCAGGTTGTATTTAAAGCTTCTGCATGCCAATGTAATTAGCAGCAGGTTTTATTTTCGTAGGATTCCCATCGCGGGTACCCAGTTTCCAGTTTATTAAATAAAAGAACAGTATTACTCAGCAGCAGGGGTACTCGTGGCGGCGGGTCCTACATGTTCTCTATTCTTACATCCATTTCTCTCTCTAAATATAATAACAAACATTTAAGAGATTGTTGTTGTACTTAGAATTTTGTATCAGCCTATTTAGAGGCAAAATATTTTTGTAATTTGTTTACAAATATTTGGGTGTAATCCCTTTTAACTAGTGCTGGGTGAAATCTCATATCCACTATTATAAAGAGCGTAATCTCAAATAAACTAGTGTAAGTGAAATCTTGTGAAACTATTTAGATGAGATCCTAGAGAACTAATAGAGAAAAAGCTTCAAACAAGGTTGTTTAAGAATAAATGTAGGAAGCTTGTGAAAAAACTCTTAACCACTATAACAATCACTAAGCATTTGTTTTTCTTTCACTATAATTGTCTTAATTTGCTTTATCTTGTACTATACTTGTGAATTATAGTTGATCATTGCATTGATTGGTTGATTGTGTTATTTGTTCATGTGTTCATCATAGGTTGCATTAAAATTTGTTTAAAGTATCAAATTCTTTTTAAGCAGAAAAAAGTTTTTAGAAATTCTATTTACTCCCTTCTAGGATTAGTTATTTAGTCTATTAAGGTTTAACAAATAAGATGATACTAAAATCTTAAAAGACACCATATTAAAAGAATTAATCTAATTGTTGAGTGAAGTTCTTTAGATAGACCAGAGACAAAATACAATTGAATTATCTATGAAAATAATAAATCTTGAAAATAAGAAACCGTTGGTGATCACATGTGTGATTGACATGTGAAATGTCTTATTGGACTCCCTATTCATCTAAGAAAATATATTCCATTGTATGTTAAAGTCACCTGTCCAATTGATCATCCATCAATATTAAATAACAATTATGATATCAAACAACCATATGTAATAGATTAGAAGACCGATAGGGTCCCTGCAAATGTTATGCATGAAGGCAATACATATGACTTGGATGAAAATAAGGATGATTATATTGATGACCAAGCAGGTGTTCCTATAATAGATAACAATATAAAAAAGAATTTAATGATGATTACTTCTATGCTTTGCATAATGCACCTATATGGGATTTGTTTGGCCACGAGAATGATAGATAAACATCATAGATCAAAAGCCAAATACATGCATATACAAGAATTGCAAATAACAAATATATACACCAAATAAATGTTAAAACAAATGAATAAATAAATAATAACTCAAAAGGTTTGTGCATGTGTACTGTGTTCTGGTCTATATCATCCATGGCTTGATCTAATGTAGGACACTTAATAAAACGCAACTTGTACATGCCACAATCCTTAAATCTAGTCATATTCTATGGGATATCAACCTTCTTCAATAATGTGAATGGATCTAGACGAGGTTCCACATGGTGTACTTCCTAATACTTTGTCTGATGAGTAATGGGCATATGCACATTCTAGGATTAATTTCAGACAAATTTAGGCAAGATTTTACAATTTTGCCTTTGATTTACGTAAATTTGGGATCACGAGGTTTTTGTTTTTATTTTGTAGGACTTTGCATGATTTTGAGTTAAAACAATACTAAGTAAGTGTGCCTGAGATTGAAAATCACAACTGAGGCAAAAAACAGAGAAATGGACGTGAAAAGAGATGAGTAGGCCCAACGTTGCAGTGCCAACAACATTTAGTAGAATTTCATTTTCTCGAAACTTTTGTCTTACACTAGATATATATATATATCTTTGGAAAGACGAGGAGAGCCGTCGTAAGACAATTTTAGAGAGAATTTTCAAACATTTTTGAGATATTCTAGATTTTTTTTTGGAGATTTAATCAAAAGCAATATGGATTGTAATCGCAAGACAATTTTTCAGAAGAGTGCAATACAAATTTAAGATTTCATTTTTGTTTAATTATGAACTAAATGTGATTGAAGTGTATATGAATTTATTGTGAGTTTATATTCTGAACTCAATGCTTATTAGGAATCTAGCCAATTGTTAATAAAATTTCTGTTATATATAATTGAGACGGAGAAGTGATGTAGCATAAAAGTTGTGAGAATACAAACCATAGATTAATTTAATATAGAGATATATGAATTAATACATGCAATAGTCATAGACATAATAGGTTTGTGCTGAAAGCTAGTGGATTTCATAGCGCATTAATGCATGTCTATTTAATTTAGCCTACATAGAGATATATAGGTTATTAAAATATGAAATATGATTAATATTACTGAAAAAAGAATATTGATCACCTTCAGTTACATAGAAAACTTACCATGAAGTGAATTAGTAAATTCGAAGTCTTAACATCATCTCGCATATTTTGATCCGTTAATTTACCTAGACTTCATACTTAATTGTTTTGTTTTGTTTCCATTTTAGTTTTAGTTTTATTTTCAATTCACATTTAGTAGTTTAAAACTTAATGCATCAGTGTCTATCATAGCATGTATGGTATTGCAACCGTGTACGTCCTCATCTACTTATTGAAACTTTCAGCATTTGTTATGTAGCTTTATGAAGAGTCATACATAGTAAATCTTCCATGAATGAAGATCAATGACACTACAAACCCAATGTGTGTTGTCGAAGCTAAAAGGGATAAAAACCTATAAACAAAGTACGACTACAAATCAGTATTCGTGTTTATGTAATAATTATTGTTAAATTCAATATATATACATATATATATATATCTATACATATATTATGACACTTGTAATCATAATTAAAATGTATATTTTCTACGGACTATGCAAAACCTCGTTAATCAACTAATGTCTCAGTTTAATAACTACTTTCCAAAATTTGTCTTTTGATTGTGCTCCCATTGCATTAATATTCCATGTGTTTGTATCTTTTGTGTTGTTGTACCATTGCTTCATCTTGGTCTCGCCATCTAAGGATTGTAAAATCGATTGCACCATTGGTCAATAAACTTATTTACTATTGTAGCCAGTGAATAGAATACGTTTATGTGGACCTTTCTTCACCACTCAATCGTAAATCGTTTGTACCACTTGTTATAATGATAAAGGCATATTATATTATCTAATACTAGCATATTATCAATAAATATAGTATAATTATGTCGATTCAAGGATCGTTCGCACGTACTTGAAGACTCATGAGTTAAGCGATAAGATTATCATCCCCGAGAGCTATGGTAGACCAACTCTCGAGATTGGTTGTCAAACACATCAATCATCAGGATGTTTACCTATAATGAGAAAATTTTATTACAAATGTCAAACTCAATTGTGAAATTAAATACATTAATGAAATTGATTAAATTACACTACATATACCGTATTCCAAGTCTCATCGATTGATTCCTAATAGTCATTTCACTACAACTATAATTAGTTAAATATCAGACAACATTATATATATGACAAAATCATAAAAGCTCATAATACTTGACTACTTGTTGTTTCCTCGAGGGCCGTTATGTTTATTTGACTTTCGATGATACTAAATCAATTATGTCAAATATCACCTTTTCTTGTGATAAAAATTACCGAGATTCAATCTTATATATTAATAGTAGTATACTAACATAATAATTAAATATGGATTTTTGTAATCACAAAATATTTGACATTAATCATAATAAATGTTTTATTTGAAAAACAAACTAAAAATATGAAAACCATGTGTAAAAAAAAAATGCCCTTACAAAGAAAATATAAAAAAAAGCCTACTTAAAAATTGTTGAAAAAAAACCTTTGCCTTGGAGAAAAAAAGCTCTTATGGAAATACATACACCCCCTATTTGAAAACTATCAAAGTACCCCCTTAGAATAAAAATATCAAAAAACTCCATATCATATGTAACATCACTAACAACTCCAAACTTTTGAAAATTCAAACACCCCCAACCTTTTTGAAAACTCACAATCCTCTACAACTTTGGAAAGTTACAAACTCTCCTTAGCACTTTCAGTTCGTGCAAAGGTTTTCCGATGGAAAAAGTTGGTTTTTCTAGCATAATTTGACACCAACACATCCATTTCTCATTCTAGTATGCATCCATACAAAAAAAGGTCTAAAACAACTGGTTTTTTAGCCACTAATCTAGATTTTGTGGTTGGAAACCGTTCAACTCTTTGGTTTTTGGTAAAAACGTTTAACAAATCCTATCAATACACACACCAAATTATAGAGAATTTCACAAAGAACTAGAGTTAGATTCAAATTGAATCAAACACGAACATATATACGTTCATGTTTGAGTTTGTTCGTTATAATCTAGTCCGTATTCGGGTTCATATTTATTGAATTTTTATAGTGAAGTTTGAGTTCGTATTCAGATCGTATAATTTGGTTTGTATTCATGTTCATATTCGCATTTAATTTATATAGTTCGTATTTATATTTTATCAAAAATTATAATTAATAAAATATAATTAAAAAATTTTTAATTTAACTTTGGGTTCTTATTCATGTTTGATTCATATGGTTCGTGTTCACTAATTTTCAAAACCATAGTTTGGGTTCGTGTTCATATTTGGATTTAAACAGCTCATTTTAAGCTTGTTCAAACTGAGCTGAAAAACAAATTTAAATATATTCGATTCGAATCTAACTCTGTAAAAAACATTTTAATTACATTTTTATCCATTTTCATTGCCAAAAACAATCGATAATTGCCGTTGAATATCATGGGGTCAAGTTGATCCAATTCAAGTGATCCTTTTATGTTCACATGGGTTATGCATTTTTTATGCGATTTTTCTGTATTCAAATGGATTACATGAACCCTAACTTGAATTTTAGGTCTTATTTATATAACATTTTGGTCAAAAAAAAAATTAAGATGGTTAATTTACTCTAATCACATTTAATTATAGTTATAGTTAGCTACTTTATTTTCCCTTGTATAAATGTATTTATTATTTTGCTTTTTAATTCTTTCATTTATTAGTATTTTTTTTTGTTTTCATATACTGATGTGACACAATCAGTATGGTTTAATTCAATAAACTGTCTAAATAAATATTAAAAATAATATTTAATATAGTTTTATATAATTAATTATTAATAAAATAATATCTAAGTTTCAAAAGTATCCTGATATTTTTTAAGATGTTACGATTACAAAATTTGTTGATAATTTATTTTTCTTAAAAATATATTTTTTAAGATCCACAGTAAAAATAAATTAAAATTTTCCTTATAAAATACCCCCTGAACCTGATCCCCTCTCATTTGGTTCGATTTTGAACCTCCAACGAGCTCTTGTATAATTGTAAAATGTATTCATGAGAAACTCAAAACTGAATTTCATATTCCAAATTTTAAAAATACATATCATGTACACATTGTACATTTCTTACAAAATTGACATCATCCATTGCAAAAAAATTCCATCATCCGAAAAATAAATTTGTCAAAACGAAAAACAAAAGCGAACCACTTTACAAGATCTCCCAAGCTTCAGACTCTATCAGAACATACTCATCAATATAGAGATTTACGAGATGAAGTATCACCGGTGCCATCATGTTGATTATGTCACTTTCCGGCCAGCCAGTGATTGGCTTTGAAGCGTGTATTAATCACATCAATGGTAGGTATGCCCCACCATGCCCTCTTCGGAGAACGAGTGGGGCACCAATGTCAGGAACCCGATCCAACTCCTTTGTGCATGTATCAATCACATCGGTGAAGCCGGTTGCCAGGGTGGCCAGATGCATTCGTAACCTCATATCCCTAGTTCTCTTCAGCAAGCATCTGAATGATCTCCCCAGATATTTAGCCCATTCAGTTGGCAAACCTCCACCAGTCAGCCAGACTGAGAACTGGGACTGGTCGCCCCTGGCCGCCATCTCAGCCCGATAAAATTTTGCCAGTTCAATAAGCATAGAAGACTGGAGAGGAAGCACTGCCACGAATTCAGCCACAAAATCTTCTGTTAGTTCTGGATTGAGCATCTGATTCCAAAGCACCAGTGCCCATTCACTCGGCTGGTTAAGACCATAGGCTTCTGCAACAATTAAAGCCTCCTGGAAACGAGATTGCTCAACCAGTGCTCGCCGGGCATTGGTGTCAGAAAGGTTCAGCCACTTGTAATCTGGCATTCGAATTTGAAGAGAGACAAGGGAAGCCTGTGCACAAGCTCCACGTGTTTTATTGCCGGCATCAACGGAAGAGTGAACTTTGGCAGCTTCAATGAAGTATCGCATGGAATCGAGTAGGTCTTCATTTTGGTCCCTGTCAGCACGATGAAACCACTGCTGGCAGGACTGCTCCGCTCGGGACTCTAAAAGAGAAGCTGTTTCATGCTTCATGTCAAAGTGATTATAGACCTGAAAAAAGAAGATTGAGGTGAATATTTAACCTGAAAGTGTAAGGTTTGAGAAAATAAATAAGTTGTGTAAGCATAGACGAACCGTAGCGAATGCATCAAGGTCGTTAGGGTTAAATTGCTTCAATGATGTGAGGACAGCCATTCGGAATCCTTTGATAGCCTCAGCAGTGCCGGTATTCGTGTCAGCAGCAGCAGAATACTTTTGAAGAAGGAGATCCAGCTGACCATTTTCTATAAGAATGCCGAGGATAAAATTAAGGGCATGGAAGTTTCCAACACCAGTTATCAGGCGAGCCAAACATGGGAAATCACCCTCGGACACATAAGCCTCAACCCTGGTTGCAGCAAGGGACACAAGAACATCGACTCCATCAAGGCAAGCCGATGACTTATAAAAATGGTGGGAGAGAATGAGAAGCTCAACCTGCGAACAAGACACTTATAGTAATGGGAAGCCGATGCACATAAAAAACAAGACGATAACAATATACAGATATCTTTTCTTTACAATGGCAGCACTAACAATAACTGTCACCACGATTATTAACATTTCCACAAATTTATTTAATTTCTTCACTGAGAAGCCTAACATAGATTTTAATTAATTTCCATTGATCTAACCGAAAATTCAGCTATTGGATGCACTGGGTAGCTGTAAATCAGCTTATAATCAATAGTAACAATACCTCACAGGCATGTGGTATTTCCTGTCCAGTAATCACCAAACGCATTAGTGCATGGCCAATTTCTGGTTCAGAAGGACAAAGCTCTGCCCACTTCAAGAAGTCTGAAAATCTCCACAATAGAGGAGCTGGTCCTTCCTCCTTCTGAGAATCCATGTATCCTCCCCGGTGTGCAGCCAATAAACCCTAGAGACATAAGAGGATGTTAATCAACAAATTATTGTAGATTAAAGAAAGCATATTTCTTACGTGGTTCACTTATAATATGGTTTAAATCATAAGCGTGGTCAAAATTTGACCCTAGTCATCTAGTGCCATGACAAGGCACACATCCAGCACAAAATGATGAGTTGTTCAAGCTAATAATCTTAGTTCAGCATCAAATACCCAGTGAAAATGAAAATAACATTGTGCACCTTTAGGAAGGATTCTGCAAGGATTTTAGCAATACTTGGAGCTGGCATAGAATGAGTTTGCACAAGGAGATGTGCTTCTTCAAATGACTCTTGTGCTTTAAGAGAAAGAAGCTGTAGCAATTCAACTGGTTGCTTGTCAAATGCCTCTAAGAATGGAAGACCTAAGACATTTGCAGCTTTTACAACTGATATTATCTTCTTACATAGACCCCGTCCATGGCCTTCAGTGAAAATAGTAGCTAAACTCTCCAAGACCTAAAGATGGATATTCAAGTATTAGAACCCATCAAAGAGCATAATAAAGAGAACTATCATCATAAGAGACAGAAGAGGACAAACTACAAATATACCATTGAAAGAGTGAATTAATTTATTTTAGCACTGGAAACCCAGTTAACTTTTGACTAAAATAGCACAAGTGAGACGAAGAAACTAAGGGATATTTGGACAAACACCTGCAGTGGATAGATGAAGTTTTGGTCGGTTACTATATTGTATGATTGAATGACTGAAAGCACTTCCTTGTCAAGCATTAATATTGAGACTTCTCTATTTGGTATTGAGATATCTGCAAGCTTTAAAGCAACATCAACAAGTACAAATTCAGATGGTACATGAGCCGGAGACAGCTTATGTTGAAGTTGCTTGGCAGCTGCTATTTGTCCAAACTCCAGAAGAGAAAGAACAGCTCTTTCCAGCTCTGCAGGTCCAACCCGTTCCTCCCATTTTGGAAAAGATATTTCCATTGTCAGGCTTTCATCTTGCAATTGAGAATCATTCCTAAAGTTGAGAGGGATGGAACTATCTTCAGGTTCAGTGTTTTTATCTATGGAGTCTACTAATTGCCGTCTTGATGGCACATAGCCTTTCGCCCTCCGTTTTGTCTTCGAATTTACCCCGGATGTAATTGAAGAACTGGAATCCAACACTTGGTTCTTCAAATTTCCTTGGTTATTTTCCCTCACATCATGTTTCTCCGCAAGTTTGTTCCTCATTGAATTAATATGATTATCCATTTTTGTTATAATATTTGCAGTTCGGTCAATGATATTGGAAGTATTTTCCCGGGTGGAACTGGTTAAACTGAAGTCTCCTTCACTTTTCACCTGACCTGATTCTACTGCCAAGAGCCATACTCTAGTCTCAATTTCTCGCAGAAGATGCAATGGATAAACTCTGATAAAATGATCACAAAGGTCAGTTTTGTAGTCATATGCTATGCAGAATGGCTGAAACTAGATCAGCTTTAAAGTAACTTACGCATTGCACTGGGTTATCATTCCACTTAACCACTGAAGTGAAAGCAGCAACATTTCATAAAGCTCTCTAGCCGGAAGATCTTTCTCAAGTGCTTCTGCATGTTTAAGGAAGAACAATCCAGCCTGCAAATAATATGAAAGTAGATTCTCTAAGTATTATGCAACTTGCCAGAATCAAGATTCTGACAGCCAAACGTGCTATCACAAAACAAATGTACCTGTAAAGGAGGGAAGGCATATCTAATGAATAGCGTCTGGCAGTGGCCCCATAAAGCAATTCTCTCTTCAGGGACATCCCAAAGGAACTCTTTCCATTCAGCCACCAGGGACTCAGCCTAAAAGTGAGGGGGCAAAAGTCAGCATTGACATGTTCAAGAAGAAAGCACCAACAGGTGCTTCAAGATACAGCAAGCATGATAAAGGATTCACACCATAAACGACTAGACAAAGGGTATATAGCAGAGTCAATAGCAACATAAAAGGCATCTCCCCAAGTGAAAAAAGAAAATATAAGTGCCATGTTATGATAATTTCACCAGTACTAACCTAAATAAAGAGGTTTCTGTAATTAAAGTTGCCCAACATGATTACTTGGAACATGGATTCAGTAATTGTTACACAAGCCACTCACAAAAACTTTAATAATGTAAAATTTTGAAACAAAATGTCCACAATAACCTTATTAGTTATAAATTTCATGGACAAAAACATCAGAATCTGCTATATTAAAACTTGTGGAGGCTAGATAGTTTGAACATAAGATGAGTGATTGTTTCAAATTCCAGTTGACAATCCTCCTCCAAGTGAGGAAAGTTCAACAATCTTTTAATTACTAGGGATGAAAGCAGGAACCCATATTACCTGAGATTCTGTAACATGGTGAACAGTAGATTTCCAAGGTCCACCACTGGCATCCAACTGCTTGGCCCAGTTGCGTGCTTGTTCCCAATGTTCATTCATTTCTAATGCAGTCAAAAGTGAAGCTTCATCTAAAGTCTCATCCCCTAGTTGCAGACCATCATCTTTTCGCAGTAAAGGCTCTGCCAAATTAATTTTCCAGTAGAGTCGTCGATAGTAAGTAGCTGCAAATCCCCAATCACCAAAGTCGGTAGCAGCAAGCAGTTGCAGTAAGCATCTCTTCTCATAAGGAGATGGACAAGTTGAAAGGATAGCATCAGCAGCTTTTACAGCAGTTGAGCTGACCCATGAAGTTCCAATCTGGCCTTCTCTTCCCACATTTGCCTGAGAATGAGTTGACTCTTCCTTTAATCTGGCAGAGAAGGAACCAAGATGTGCTGATGCTTCAGATAGGCGCATCTGTGAAAATGCCTGTAGAAACACGAAGATAAAGCTTGTATATAAAATAATTCTATCAACCTCATTCATGTAAATCAAAATTATAACTCCCTAAAGTCAACATCAATCCACACACATCATAACTCAACCGTAACATCTTTTACTCTTTTATGTGGGGTGTGAGGACAGAATTTACACACTGTACTGCGATTTAATATTTCCCTTAACCATGCACATCTATGTCTACATCTACGAGCTCATTGAACATTGAAGTGAATGATCTAGACTTGATACAGGGGGCCGAAATTGGACCAGCAGCCTTTCTCCAAGGAGATCAAGATGCATGATCTATATGGTTGAAAAGGAGTGCCTCAAAGAGATAAGGGTCCATAATCAAGCTTTATAATACATGAAAAGGAGCTCTACACAAAGAATCACAAAGACAAAGCTGATATTTAACTTTGCTAACAAACCTGAAGAGCTCGCATGAAAGGCAACAAAGAACACGAAGGAAGGAACATTTCAAATGCTCTCAATAGAGGAAGAAACAAGTGTTGTTCACAAAGCACAGCAACCATCTTGGACAGAGAAGCAGAACCCTCAACTAAATCAGTTCCACTGCTCATATGGTGAGCATCTTCAATTTTTCCTTCCTCCCCAGTGCTGTCCTGGGCAGTTAATATTCTTGCATCAGGATAAGTATTGGTTGAGGCTTCCAAGGGATCTGTGGATATTGGCTCCATAAGCAGTCTACGTTTTGGGTTCCGCCGGTTGTAACGAAATGCAAGGGGTCTACCACTGGCTAACATGGAATTAGTAGCTTCCACAGCTGCTGCAACATTATCTGCTATTTGTGAAGCTATGTTATTCACCTTTATGGATGAAGTTTCCCTGTTAAAAATTGGTGACAATGAGATCTAAGCCTTACTACCTGCAAATCTGAAGTATTAATAGGAGCTAGGATGCTCCAAGATATTAAAGGAATAAAACATATTTATATGAAAATCCATACTTCCATTGACTTCCCTGAAGCACAAAAGCTCAAATAATCCAAAACTTAGAAGAAAAACTGAAACATAAGATATGTGTTGGAACCTGGCTGCAGTAATTTCCAGCCAAACAGTTAGGCAGGACAATGGCGTAGCGTCTGGGAAGCAAGATGCAATCATTGCCAAAACAGACCAGGACAATTCCTTTGCTTTAATCAAGAGGGCCTCTCCAGGATTTTTCTCCTTCTCACAATCTGCTAAAATTCTAAACAGCTCAACAGGGACATATAAATTTTCATCTAAAACAGAACTTTCACTTTTTTCTGTAGCACCCATGTAAGATGAAGAACTAGCTTTTTTCCTTGATTGCAAGCCTCTCAAAACTGTTAACACATGAATCTTGAGACGTGGGTCACTAAATTCCTTTGATGCCTGAACCATGGACAAAAGGACATAAAATGGTCAAATTTCATCACAAACAATATTTTTATTAATTTCAGATATTTTATGATGAGAAAAACTACTAAAGAGGAAAGGAGACTTACCACCTGGACCACTGATTCAAAAGGATACCCCCCAACTTGAGCTTCATATAAAAATCCAACCTTACAAAAGATAAGGGCAACATGAGATATAAAATTGGAATGACATTCCTTAAACCAAACAATAGTGAAAACATTAGAACATACCCAATCATTATCTTGTGCTAATACACCAAGGTATGTTGTGCTCAGAGGAAGTTGATGCATCTGACAAAAAACTGTAACCAAATTCCAGTGCTGGCTTGCAACTTTTTGTTGAGATCTTAATTCAGCTCCATCACCAATACCAGTTGACAGCCAAGATCCACAGGTCTGTCCATCTAACATTACTGGAAGACTGGCCTTTTCCAAATGTTGTAGGACAAGCATTGAAGCTCTAGAAGGCTGTCTGTCACTAAATGAACTTTGATTTCCCTTTTGCTTAGCCTTGGATGCATTATTCTCATGCAGATATCCATCTGCCAATGCTCGAGCTAGAGACTCTGTTATATCACCTTCAGGGGATACCGCATGAAATGCAGAACCCTTAGGTGAAAGTTGCTTATGACTGTCACTAGTTTCACAAGATTTGTAGAAAGAGGATATCCGTCTCAAAGCTGCTATATCAACACGGAGCATGCTGGCAGATAAGCCACAAAGCTCTAGGAGAAAAGCAGATGAAGCAACCAATACTGATTCTTCAAAATGTGAAATAGCAAGTGGTATAACCTAAAAATTTAAATCCCATTAGATACTTACAAAGCCTTAATACATAAAACTAATATTGACTTCAACAATGTATTAATGTAAAAGTAAATTATTTAATATCAGTAGAAAATAATCAAACTGCAACACACTAGATAAATTTATTTGAGTAAATGAACCTAGACAATAAGGAAACTGATAATTACAGATGAAAGAAGAGACTCTTCGCCTTGTTGGATAGGTGAAAGAAGTGTTTGAACATCAGACTGAACATTTGCCTGTCCCTGTGCTGAAGAACTTGATCGGCCTTCTGATTTCAAGTTTTCAACTCTAATACCAAGAAGATGGTTAAAAGCTGCCAGGGCACGGCCACGATGCAAATGGTGCTCAAGTCCAAGTCCAGTTTCCTGAAGTTAAATACGAGTTTAACAATAACTGAGATGAAAGCAAGTGAAAAAGAAACCATGTAGGTGCTCCCAGCAGAAAGCAAGGTATTAAGCAACCAACAGTAACTATGACTATCCAGATATAATTGTAGCTGCCAAAGACAATTTGTGAAACAGCATTGTGTGATTAAGGAATTCCAAAGCTAATATCAAGCAAATAACAATGTATCAGTAAACTAGTCAAAACCGCATTGCTCTCAAAAACTAAGGAATATGATTTGCTTTTATTTTACATAGGATAAACAATAATTCCCTTAAAAATCAGGGTTAGCACTTGTCTTCAAATAGTTTGGCTCCTGGAAAACTGAATACTCGCATGCATAACATAGAGCTATTTCCTTTACAATAGAGAATGTGTCGCCCACTCACTTCAGATTCACTTGACAACATATCATGACAAGATTAAGAAGTTTTATACAAATAGTAGTCCATTTAAAGGTAAACTTCTGCATTGAATCAGGAAAGCTCAACACGACTAACACCATCCAAAGGAGAATACCAACATTGAGTTTACATCATCAAAGGTGCATAATGTGCAAAAAGAGAAGTTGAAAGCATTAATCATCTTTCTTACACCTCTTCATTGCCTTGCATCTCTGTATCAGTGCATTTTCAATTTCATGGGTTGCACCTCTCCAACTTTTTTGTCAAAACCGAAGGCATAATGGTTTTTGGAGGTAAAAAGCCTAGGTTTTGTGAGACTGTCAAGTGATGGCCATATTCTATGCAATACAGAATATGACAAATAGACAATCAGGAGAAAAGGTTTTGATATTATGAACGCTAAAATTTAGACTTCTCTTTGTACTTCTGACTTGTAACAATACTAATAATATTGCAACATAAATTTCAGACAGATAGTACCTCAGGCAAAAGAGAATGCTATGACAAAATCCCATGATGCCAAATATTATTCAGTCAACAGCTTAAATTATTGCTTTCAGAATGTAAAAATTGCCTTTAAAGAAAAAGCTCGTACACGAAGTGAGGAGTCATAAAGTTCCTCTTCAATATGCTTCTGAATAGTTGCTTCCCATGAGATAGCATTAACCTCAGCATGTCCATGGGCATTTATGAAATATTCAATGTCTCTATATAGTGAAGATTCTGTAGGCAGATCTGGAAATGCTTGCCATCCAACAGGACCCTGGAATCACATGCAAACAAAATCATTAATACCGAGGCAGATAATATATAGTTATATTGGAAATCTAATTTTCCTCACAAATTTAGTGGAAGATTAGATTCAAACAGTTTCAACATTGATTTATCATTCACACATAATTGATACACCCTAGAAATGATGCATATCAAGTTTAATCTCAACCACTGAAAACTTTTTGATTTATGGCTTACAAATTCTGTCACAGTTTGTTTATAAAAAAAAATTAGATAAAAAAATGACCCTTAATTCTATAAATTAGATCAATAATAACAAAGGGCAAAGATCAATAAAATGGAACAGATTAAACCACTTACATGTATTAACATAAGCATAGTAAAATCAAGACTTTGTCAAAAGAAAAGGTTATATTATACATCTATTTTGACCATAACTTAGACAAAAACCTTGAGAAGGAAAATCACATGACAAAATCTCAATAGCATCTCAAGAAGAGATTAAAAGGCATACCTGAACAAAAAGCTGAATTAACCTCTTTATGGCCTTTGGAAACCAGCATGGCAGAATTTGAGAAAGTGATGTATCACGTCCAGAAGAAAAGAAGATGTTGTCACGCCAATGTAGGTAGTCTGATAAAGCTTAATTGCCCAAGAAAGTGAAGAAAACAATGTTATAAAATTGAATCCAAAGAACCTAAAGAAGATAAGAGGAAAAAGCTTACCATTCTTCGCCTTAAGGCCTACAAAAGTGCAAACTGTATCTTGTCCAAAACATACAGCTACAAGCGTGTGCCACAATGTTGGGAACTGTTGTAAGGTGGGCTGCAAGTTCTCCAATGTGCACTGTGCTGCAGAACAACTGTGCCTGTTTACACCACCGCTACTTAAACAGTTTTGAATTGGAGCAGGGGCATACATTAGAGTTGCTAAAGCTGCCATTTCCCACCCTCCCTCCGCGATGTCATCAACGGTACAAATTATGTCATCAATCTCTAGAACACTTAGGTTGTTACCAGAAACTAAATTATGTGACATTATTGCACGAGCATTAAAAAATGAAGCATCATATTCGCGCCCCCTAATCCTAGATGAGAGTAACCATCTTGCCCAATGACAATCCCCCTGAACAGACGTATCCAATAAAACAACAAAAGGTAAGAGCAAAAAATATATTAGACTTATACAATGTATATTTGATGTTACAATATACAAAAATATACAATATAATTGTACCATACAAACATTGGTAAAACATGTTGCAATAACAGAGAGAACATAGTGCAACATGGACGATAGAAATGAGAACTTACAGCTGCTTCTTGTAATGATTGAAGTGAATTGCTATCTAGAACCAACTTGTGATAATCAAGGTAAAGATCCAAAAGATTTGGCAAGTTCTCTTGCACACAGTGATGCATAAGTAATTTATGCAAAGCTTGAATGGCACCAACAGAAGATCTTCCAACAATATCTGATAAATTCAGATCTGATAAACCGTCAACAGAATCATTGTCAGATGAAATTTTATTTATGCTAGTAATGAAGCCTGAACGAGCCAGAAGAGTTACAATTTCTGCAGTGCCTTCCCAGTATTCCTTTAAAAAAATAAATTTCCTAGCTAGTTCCTGCTCCATGAGCCTCCTTAACCACACGGAGCACATAAGATTGGCAGACAACCTAAATATTTTGATATCTGGCACGTCAACACAAGCAGCATCTAGTTCTTCTATAGAACATATATAATTGCCATAGTCAGGAAATTCATTATTACTAGCAATAGCTGAAGCAGGCTGTGAACCATCCAAAGCAATATGGAGGCTTCCATCTGATAGCACAGATGTAGGAATAACATCCAGAAGTTTGGAAACTTCTACCCAGTCATTATGGTATATGTGGTACTCCAGTTGTGATTCCCATCGTACATGAACACCCATGAGAAAGGGTTGATCCAGCACTATCTGCATATAGAAACATTTCTTGAGAATTTTATAGGCCCATGTTTTGAATGAAAAGCCTTAGAGACATGAAAAAAAATTGTAATAACTGAAACACAACAAACAAAGATGCATTAAAAGTATTAGCCCTAAAGAAATATATATCTGAGAATGAAGAAGAAGAGGAACAACACAACCCTTGGTATTAAAATAAAGAGATAAACTATCTCAATTTTAAATCTAACCATCTAGCTGGCAGACAGCCATGAGTTCACTGAAAGACAGGACTTTCAAACCCAAAAAAGTAGGAGAGAGAAGTCAAGACAAAAGTGAACAGCAAAGACAGATACTAAGTGTTGATATACAGGCTAATCAAGGATATGCTTCAGATATCAGGTATCTGACATTCACAAGGAAGAACATCTACCACTTTAAATGTGTCAAAAGAACATCAGTATTTTGCTTTAGACAGGAACAAACAAGGGAAGAGCAAAACTGGAAACCTTCTAACTAATCCTAAGTCCTAATGGACTTCAATTAACCATACACAAAAAAGATTGATGCATGCACACGCTACAAATGCACTTTTCACTTCCCATTTAAAGGAAAATAATTCAGTGTATATAAAAGATAGTGAGTTAGAACCTCAAAGTGGACACGACATCATACATTAAGAAAACAATACATTTTTCTTCAACTCCAGTTTCAGCACAATATGACACATCTTTTAACATGTTCACACACAAAGAAAGAACAGTAATTTACCCGATCAATGGTTCTCTGATCCCATGCATTAGACCACACTGCAGCAGCAGCCCAATATCCAGCATGAGTGTCATCTTCATCAATCACAGGGTCAGATGAACTTTCTTTAACATTTGTCCATGAACCCAAAACAACTCCATCAATCTCGCCACACTCAATGATAAGATTGCTAAATAAATGTGAATTCAATAGGTGGAAATATACTCCTCCTGGAGAATTTAAAGTTGATATGGCTTCTGTGACTTTTTGCCGGCCACGAAAAGTTCTCCAGAAACTACTACTAGGATAAAGTCTCTTTTCCAATACAAAGAGGGAGGAGAGAGAGAGAATTCATCAGACATGGAACTTAAATCATAGAACGTTATCTTGCAACAAAAAATACTGAAATTGTTCATACCTCAATGAGTGATATCCTCTCCAACATCTTCCACTCATGCGGTCCCAAGTAACCATATCTTCTCATCTCCTCAGCAATTTGCATTCGTAGGGATCTCCTCACAGTGCCGAATAGCAACTGTTTAAGGCAGACTTCAATGTCCTCCCCAAGCCTTTGCAATGTTGCTACAGCAAGTCCAGTTTCACCCTATTGTCCATGTATTATCAGTGCAGAAACAGAAATAACCTTAGGTTTGTTTAAGAACCAGCAATAGCTACCTTCAAAAATAGATCGTAAGCAATAGCTCTTCCAATGTCACGAACTTCAGTGAAGGTATCATGATGCTCTTCCTCAGTGGCAAGTTCTGTTGAACGATGAAGATGCAACTGAAGAACCGCTAAAGGGAGACGACCAGACTGTAGAGCATCACTGACTACAGTTTTCAGGTCCAAATTATCCAATTTCCAACGTGCAATCATATCCTTCGGATTTTCCAAGGGAAGTGTTTTCCTTCTCAAAAGTGCCCCTGCCGACACATGAACAGATGCTTCACCAGAATATTGTAGATCCAACTCAGTTTGAGAACTCAAATGTTCTTTAGGCACCAAAGCAAGCTTCCCAGTATCATTAGAACCCAGGGTAGACAGAGAAAATGACAGTTCATTTTCATTTGAGTTTTCCAATGATACTGCTTTTGCTGAAACTATTGACATCCGAGATTCATTCTCTGATAAGTTTGGCTCTGCCAAGGTTAATGCCTTCCCACCGTCCACCTGAACCGAAGCGCAAAGACAATGCTTCAATTTTAACAGTAACATGCAAGACGAGCCAAGATATGAGCCGTAGAAAAATCAAATAATATCCTACCAGTCCTTGGCCAGGCTTTTTAAATTTTGCACTCAGTCGACACTGCAAATTTCGAATAACCTCCAAAAAGTGAGCCATCTCAGCAAGCCTCCTAGAATTTTTTGCATCATTTTGTTCTTCATCCACTAAAGTTGATGGAAGAGAAAGTAACATCATTCCATTCAAGCCCTTAAGAAAATATGCCTCACCTTTATGCAGTTGCAATCCATACTTGCGAATCATTTTCGTAGCAAAGCAGGAAGCTAAAGTAAGAAGCCTGTAGCACAGAAGATCACACACTGTTGTATATAACATAAAAACAAGTAAAAGAGTAAATAATTAAAAAAAATTAAGACAGATTCATTCCGACCAAAATCATTACAGCAATTATTTCAGCTACAACACTGTTTTAATATATAAAAATCATAGTATATTGACACTCAAAATCATATGCCTTACAATTCTTTACCATGGACAAACTGCTAAGATTCATAGGTATCATCCAATACGAATAGTCAGACAAATCATAGAATACCAGCATTCTCTAATTGATTATTTCCAAATCAAACAGATTCCAGATTCATCATAGTTGATGTGAACCACAATGTTATAAAAGAGCAGCTACATAAATGTCACTAGCTCTTAGATGTTGAAGAAGTAGAAGCATCTACTTGTTTACCAAGAGAGTATAGCCATGAAAAAAAAAAAAAAAGCCAAAAAATGAAAATCTAACTGAATACATGTTTGCATAAATTAAAAATAGAGAGCTGAAAACCTTGTAGACAAATCAATCACTTGTGGATTTCCAAAAATCAGCTATTTCCAATTCAATGAAAAATTTCAAGTATATGGAAAAAAAATTTCAGCAATAACTATCATATACATGTGAAAATGATACATAACAAGGTTCCACAGAGAAACCTAGCTCAAAAAGAATTATATTTTTTTTAAGGATAATCAAACATTAGATCAGATAACAAGTATTCTTGTCAAGAACCTCAAGTAAACCCATGTTCCAGGCAATAAGAGCTCAGTGTCATTATATTAAAAAAAAAATGGCTCGGTGGTATGTTAATGAATTGGTCCACTACAGAAACGAGACTTCAAAAGTTTAGGGATTTGAGAACGGAACAAAAGACGGGAAGACTCAACCGTCTTCCAAAAGAGATGCAGCTATGCTGAAAAGACAATTACCACGCTTGCAAATGTATCTGGGAGGGACTAAATATATGACAAGGTTACCAGATACTGTAATCATCGTTGATCACATGAAGAATATATGGCTCTTTGCCAAGTCCAACTGCGTACCAGTGACACAAAAACTTTTTCATCAAACTGACTGGAGGCATGAGTTATAGAGAAGAGGGCCAAACTGCTTTGGTTCTAATTATACAGTTTCTGATGCAGAACCAGGATCTATATAAGTTTCATAAGCCAATAAATCTACCAAGTTGACCCTAAATACAGGTAAACCAATGAACCCAACCTGATGCTCAGCTAATAAGTGACCCAAAAAGGTTCCTGAGGATCAAATCAAGATTTGAAAGAAGACCCTAATGAGCACCAAATGTATAAGCTGAAACTTTATAATCTTCAATGGCTTTTATGTAATCAGATATATATGATGAAAAATTGACACAAAGCCAACACTGGGACTTAGACCAGGCCAAATATCTTTATGTGTGTGTGAGTGCCTCATTCTTCAAGTCCCCTATTTAAGCTTGGCTCTTTCTTCCTCCTTAACTTTAACTCATATGAAAATTATATTAAAAAAAACTCAAATAATATTCTTCTAAGATTCTGCTATGCACCAAAATTACATTTAGAATGTAAGTGTTAAATAAAGATCCAAAACCAGTGACAATGTCAGTAAAAGTAGATACAACATACAAGCAATTAATGACAAACTAATCAAAAAATGAGACAGAATTACATCTGTTACATTCAGACCTCCGGCTGAAAATTCTTAGGTCTACTTTTAACATCTATTTCAATGTTCTAGGTGAACTTTTAATTTCTGGTTCTCAAAAATACTTAAATTTTACCCATGGAAAAAGATGGGCTCCCATAGGTTAAAATGCCATAACATCTAAGTAAGCCCTTTATAATCAGCCAAAAGATACTAAAATCAAGACCTTGTCTATCAAGTTGAGCAGCCTACTTGAAAAGGAACCAAAAATATATCAATATATTTTTTATGTAAATAAAGTAGCATTTATGCTAACTAAGCTACCAGATAATACTTTACCTTGATGCAGAAGATACCTCATTGTCATGGCCATTTTTATGAGACATAAGATAAACAGCAGCAAAGAGTAATCTCAGAATGCCTTCTTCCACCAGATCAACCTCCACAAGCATTTCTAAAGATCTATTCGGTGAACAAAACAAAGAAAATAAGAGCGTGTTTGATACAGAATTTAAGCCCCATTTTTTTTAAGACAAGGGATACAATAAATTTTATAAAATTGTGTTTGGTTGAAATACATTGATATGTTTCAATACAAACTATCCAAACTATCTATCCAATGGATCACAAACCAGGCAGGCAGAAATATTCATCCAGCCAATGCATTGCCAGCAAGCCTATACCTCAATTTGATGCATCCAACACAAGCTATTCCACAAGATACTATTATAGTACATCAATTTGATCCATCGAACACAAGCTGTTCCAAAATCAGTCACTATAATAGTACATAACAGAAATTCTATGGAATAAGGGTGTTTGAGCAAGTATGAAAACCTAGAAATTCTATGGGAAAGAGTCAATACTAGAGCTTCTTTGGGGGCATTGTGTTACAAAGTAATACGTAGAAATTTCTATCTATCCATATATACACACACAAACACATACACATATAAATTCAAAGGGATTCAGAAGATGTTCTATCTTAAATTTTCTTATTTAATTCATGTTTTTTTTCTAAAGCACTTCTGATTCCTCCATTTGCATGTTGAATCAATATGTAGGAATTTCTATCTATCTATCCACACACACACACACACACACACAAAAATTCAAAGGGATTGAGCAGCTGTTGTATCTTAAATTTTCCTATTAAATTTAAGTTTTTTTTCAGAAGGACTTCTGATTCCTCCATTTGCACATTGAAATTTTATCTAATTTAACCTTTTATCGTAAAAATGATATAAGGATGCTTAGAATCATAGAAGATGACCAATATTCTTCTCTCATCTTCTGTACCAGAAGACATCTGCACAATTAATTCCAAATTTTTTTCACTCTAGAGGGGTGGGAAGGTGAGTTTGCATCATCACAGAACAACGAGGTGAAACTTTCAACTCTCACTTGCCCTCTTCCACCTCACTCCCCTTCCCATCGTCCATCAAACAATACTTTATAGATAAAGAAATTTAGTTGGTTCAAGTTATTCAGAAATCCTAATCTAAATTCTACCAATGCTCTGAATGAGGTAATTCAATGCCTGAAATATTTCAATTATTAAACTTAATATCCTGATAATTCAATTTACTAGGTCAAATTATAGAGTGAACATGTGCATCCTGTCACATGAAATTCTGGTCAACCTTTTAAGAATAAATAACATTTCAATTATTTGTCAAGAGCTCTTCCTCAGGAATCAGATATGTAGAGCAGAAATAATAATATCAATTAGAACAAATATCAATACAATAATCTGAAAACAACAACTTAAAAACTCAATCCTAACAAGAAACCAAGTAGTGAAACAAGTTGCTTGCAGTCATGTATTTAAGTTATTCCAGAATAAATATGATATAAGAAGTAAATTATTAACAAAGTTCCAATTTAATCACAAATAGGCACATCTCTAATTCAATTGCAATTATATCTACACCACTTATCACAAGGAAATGTTTTGGTGTATGTATCCCACAATGTCATATCCCTACATAATAACAAAATTTACACAAGTATCAACAAAACCCCACTTTCCGAAGCCAAAAAAGCAATTACAGAAAAGGAACATATATATACACATTAGCAAATATACATACATGTGTACGTGTGAATAATTGTGTATGCACGAATACGAACTTACTGCTGTATTTCATCAAACTTCAAGTATTCTAATGCTAATTGCAGCCGACGAGTCCGTGAAATTTTCAGCTCCCACCCTGACATCACAGAAATTCACACATCAAAATTAAATTGCCACAGTCTGCATCATATTATAATGTCAGAAAGGAAAAGACAATTTGGACATTGGATGTGAATTTGCAAAAGGAAGTTAGATTTAATAAAGTGCTAATCAATATTAGAAAGAAATTTCAGAATGGATTTCTTCATTGCACTTGATAACCTCACAATTTTTAAAATTAACAAGGACAGAAATTGAAACAATATCACAAGGATGCAATCCTTCAAGTTTCAGCAGTTTCACCTTTTGTAGAGCTGGTGTACAACATGAATAGTTGAAATAACCCTAAAGTTTCAGTTAGTGGTTATGACTCTTGGTTTCAAGTATCCTGGTCCACCTACTTTGAAAATAATTACATCCTAGCAGCCATCAAATTTCTCGGGTCAGGAAGTTGCCCCAAGTTTAGGACTCGATGAACACAAGAAAGTTCAAAGGATTTCTTAAATGTCATATTCAAGATAAAACATTTTAGATGACTAGCTAATTAAAGTGTAACTTGTTGAATAAGGACTTCAGATGGTAAGGCATAAGAAACAAAAATTTATGTTAGAACACCAAAAAGAAAAAAAATGTAAATGATTTACCCAAACACCCTACCATTAAAGCATATAATAAATCATGAAAGAGTGAATAAAATGGTACCTTCCTCATGCCAAGACTTGCAACTAAACAATTATCCAAAGGCCAACAACAAACCTACTTCATATAATTGTTTTTCCATTGCAATCATGCAATCTAGATTTTTTCAATATCCCTATGAGATACTTTTTTTTAAGTTAGCCATATGCATGTTTCTCCCATAAAATTTCCTTTCCTGAAAAAGGTTTAGGCTATTATGCGTAGGTTTGAAAATTTTAATGGGCACGGCAAAAACCATTGCTCCAAAATACAAATTACAGAAATATTTACATGCAGATTAACCATTCCATAACCAAATTTCTTTAATTCAAACTCTTAGTCCTACTTTAGGCTTCTCAAACACCATAAAAAGAAATTCCAACCTTGTTTGTAAAGCCATGAATATTTCACAACTGTCTATGGTTCCATTTGGAACAACAATATTGAAAGCAATTTATGTGGATTTTTTTTCATTCAAAAAGGGTAGGAGTGCACTTGTATCTTAACTTTCTGATTCCCAAGTCTGAACTACAGATCCACCTATTTGTAAAAAATTTTTATTATATAATTTATTTGTATTTTATCAAAAAATAAAAGAATTACTACATCACAGTTGCAAAAAGGAAGAATTAATGCTATACATTTTTCTTGACATCAAATCATAGTTATTCAATACGAAAGGCTAAATAATTATTCTCACCATTTTCCACACATAAGTGATCTGCCTCTTCAGGGCCTTCATACAGAATAACTCTATCCAAAATTTCGACCTTCCAAGGTGACCAAGGCTGTTTTGTTTCACTCACTTCCAAATTGCATCTTTCTTGGCATCCTACACCTATCTTCATAAATGATTGCTGATAGCCAATTGTTTCAACAGGGAGGAAATTTGACGGAACTGAAACAGAGGGGAGAACCACTGATAGCCCATCCTCAGTTACCAAATACAAGCAACCTTGAAAGGTGCAACCAACTGCTTTTCCAACAGAAGTTTCTTTCCTACCGGGTAGACAAAACATTTCCGACCCAGTATTCAAGCAACTATCATCATGAACTGCTGAATCTGTATGCAGGTCAAGGTGAACAATTTGGGCACTCTCTTGCCCCTCAATATTATGCTTTTTGGTCAGTCGAGTGACTCCCAAAGGAGAAAAAAAGATACAATCATCCACACCAAACCTATCTGGAGGAAGAAAGATGTTTCGCACAAGGTGATACTGTAAATCAGAATCATGAAAACTCTGGCAACTCATCTTAGATGTAGCAGAAAATCCACTCAAACACAAGTCACACTGCCCACTGTTTCTGTGCACATTTTGGTGTTGGCATTCATGAAACATAGTATTTCTAATATCGTCAGGTAAAGACACATTTTTGTTCCTTCCAGATGAAATATCTAATCTATGACAACAAGAACTTGATGTATTAGAATCCACCCATTGGTGGCCAATATCACAACCGCCAGCCTTCCAGCCAACCAACATCCCAAGCCCCAAATGCTGGAAATGTGGAAGCAATTTCACAGATATGTTATACTTTTCAAGAATGTGATCACCAACATGTATAACATATATGACACCATGTTCATCAACCACAGCTAAGAGGGAGGTATGTGAACCAACAATCACCCGTTTAAACATTCTTCCACCAAGGAGCCCACCACGTTGACAAGTTAATAATTCATGAACTTCATCAACTTGCTTAATTTGCACATCATCATCTACATGCAATTTTTCTTGCTCATGCAAATTTGAGCGTGCATTGAGACCACAGGTACATAGAATATCAAGATGTGCCAAATGGTCACCAGATATAGCATCATAGAAAAAGATTATGCCTCTAGAGTTGAGGCAAACAAGAAGATTACCAGAAAAGCAGAAGTCTGTCCAGTCAGACAGCAAGCCTATATTTAAACTTTCCTCCAACTTCACAGCAGAAACCCACTGGATTCCCCAACTATTTAACCTAGCAACAAGAAGTACATTTTTCCTTCCATTTCTCTCACTTTCACAACCAATATTGACAGGAAACGGATCCAACAGTGTCAAAAAGAATCCAATTAAGTAATGAGAATTGCTAGAAAAAACTCTAATACATTTGTATGATCTGTTAATGTCAATACCTAGATAATTGGGCAATACATCAGAATCAAAATTTAGACTACTTGTAGGCAAATCCAAACAAGTATCTTGTATTCTCTCTTTAACTGCCACAGAGTTTTCTTGTGTAGGCACTTGCAGAAGTGGAAAATTACAGTCTAGTATGGTAAATGAAATAACCTTCGCAGAGCAAGGAAATGATGACTTCTCTGGAAACCTGGTACAAATGTTACCATCAGATTGCATAGTTTCAGCTTTTGTGAAAAAAGAACGCAGCCACCTCCTTGAACCATCACTTCTAGATGACCTATCATCCCCTGCCTCTTTACATAAACTCCGTGAACTCTCCCTACTTCCATTGGTCATAGATTCATCCTCAACATTTCCAGTGCCTTCACAGGACAAATTAGAAGCCTCCTCTGCCAATATATTATGTACTGATGCAGAATTTGGCCCCCAATCCACCCACCTACCATACTCAAAGTCACCCTGTTGGGTCTTTGCACTAGCATCATTAGGACAACAAAAAGCATGAACTGTCACACACCGATCACCAGAAACAAAAAGAAGTTCCCTAAACAAGGCATCCTTGTGCTGATTATAGGTATCCCCACATACACCCCAAGCCAGTGAGTTTACATCACAAACAAAAGGGTAATTATTAGATCTTGAAAAATTATGATCAACAGAAAAACCATTATCAAAATCCATTACTGATCCAGAAGTGCATGGCATATTATCCTTTGAATCTGACCTACTTAGAGCAGATGAACATGGATCTTGAAGACTTTCATCAAAACAATTTTCTGCAATGCTCCTACCTATAGAGTGCCAAGCAAACCAAGAATATGAAACACAAATATATCAAATCTTGCATCCCAAATAAATAAAATGGTAATGGTAACAAAGCCAAATGAGGGAAAACATACATGCACAAGTAATTATTCACCAAAAATACGTACTTAAATCTTGGCAATCCATAGCATCCAAAGCTCCATTAAGGAAGATAAAAATGAGACAAGAATGTTCACCTGTAACCAGGGGTAGCAGTAATGCTTCACACTGATACGAGAGCAATAATAGCAGCTCCCTTGTTGGAGAAATAAAGGCTTCTCGAAATTCTGACAGGTTTAACTGGAATTGGGAGGGGTCCCACTTGCGCAACTGCAGTATAGTAAGCCCCTCAGCACCCAAAGAACAGTCCATTCTGATCCTATGAGTGAACAGTGAACCAGACCTCAAAAACATGAGAACAGTAGGAGTATAGCCATAACCAAATTCATTCACACATGTAATAGCAGATATCAAATAAGACAAACTAACAACTAGACACCTTCTTACCACGTATATAATTCAAAACGAAACACTCACAATATCTAATCGATTTCAATTAAATTACAATAAATTTACATGAATTCTATTGCATGCCACTTCATTTCAGAATTAACATCAGCAATTGTTAGGATGAGTGGCTAAATGCTGCGTTTTGGTGTTAAATTAATAAACACCAAAATGCACCGTTTATTCTGAAATTACAGAAAGGGGCTCTGCAGCAGTGATCGTAGTTGGCAAAATCAGAGGCTGAGAATTGATTCAAGCTGATTCAAGTATGAGTTTAGGTGGTCATGTTTCAGTTTCAGTTTCAGTTTCAGTTTCAGTTGATTGGTGTAGATTGATTGTTGAGATTGTAACTGGGTAAATGCTTTTATGTGTTAGTATAAAATGGCAATGTAACCCTAATCTGTGAAGAAATATAAGAAATTTGATGTATATTAAGAAAGACTGTTTTCTTGTTTTCATTTGTTAATTGTGTTTTCCATTTCTTGATTCTGGGTTCTTGATAATTTTGAGTTGGGCTTTTCAGCAATTCAGGATGATTTCCGTTTTCAATTGCAAACAAAATTCAATTGACACAAGAATCAAATCCATTCAACTCCATTCCATTTCTGTTTTAAACAAGTCCGATACCGCAGAAATCAATTACAGTCCACCCTGTTAAGCTCCAAAAAGCGCATTAACAATTCAAAATCAGTACACAGTCTAAATCTCTAAGCGGTTGCATCATAACAAAGATTTGATCGTTCATTAATTAATTTAATTAACAAGTTAACCAACTAATTAATTAATATTAATAATAATAAGCAGTTCAACATTTATTTTCTTAAGTACACTTTCATTCATTGTCGCTTTCTTTCACTATTCTCCGCAACCAAAAAGCGCTAGTTAAAGCTAATAGAACAGTTTAAAATCCCAAAATAATCGAAATAAATTTTTAAAAAATTATACAGAAGAATCAAACTCGCAAGCATCGCATACTGTAAACGAAATAGAATTTCAAAATAAAAAATTATTATAAAAAAACCCTATAAATCGCGAAATTTCAAATTTCAAAATCGGAAAATGCGAGAGAAGGTTCGAGAATGAACCTGGAGGCGTAAAACGAAGAGTCGTTTAATGAACGAACGCCATCTCTCAACAAAGGCAAATCACAAGAGCCCTCTTCTCGGCTCTTCTATGTTCCTGTGTCTTCTGTTTTCTTTTTTATTTATTTATTTATTGTTTTTGTACTTAAATAATTTTATTGAAGTGAGAGAGGGAGAGTGAAATTGTGGATGGACGAAAGCAGGCGGCTCTGTTCTGAAGATCGGGGGTCAGTTGCCGAAGGATACGACGAAGGAAGCGAGGGAAGCCGGGGGTGTTTTGGTCATTCCAAGTTTCATCCAATCTGGGCCTGACGGATTCACTTGGAGCGGATTTTCTGCAGCGCCGTTTCGGGTTTCGTCATGAGTCGGTAAATCTCAGCCGTTGATAACATATAAACCATAGAGTGATTTTTTATTTTTTATGTTTTATTTTTGTTTTTAATAAACACCTGCAAAACCATTTCCGTCATGATAAAAAATAATATTTTTTATTTTATTAATTTCAACAATAATTTTATTTTAATATAACCATTTGAAAAGAATATTTAAATTTAATATTAAATCCTTATTTGTCACAAAACATTTTTTTAGGTAATATTATAGATGCCGAAATTATAGATGATATAATTTCTTTCAGTATCTTCTTGCATGCGCCATTCTGAAGTCATGGTTCTTTTTCTTTCTGGGTTCTTCTCCAGTTTTGGCAGTGATCCATACAAGCACAACATGCTTCCTCCTCTTCCCGCGCGTCGCAATCTCAGGGCCTCCAACGCTGTATCCTCAGCAACCAGTTTCAGTGCCTGAGAATTATAGCCTACCTAGATTTTCCCTGAGCGGTTACCAGAAAATCAGCAGCACTGCTCGATCAGAGCGCACTGATATAAACGGCTGATTGTTTTGGCTTAGGATGAGTGAGATTTACCAGGAGGTACTTCATATTTATGCCGTTGATTCTTTTTACCTGCTTTTTGTTGGAAATTATAATTCTTTTTAGTCTCACTCTTCCTGTTTTATGAATTTTTGCCCATGTTACATGGAAGAAAGAATTTATTTTGTTAACCTTGTAATGTTGGAAGTAACTTTTAAAATAGGTGGCTTTGAAGATGCAAGAAAATTGATTCCAATTGAATGACTCATTGTATCTGAAATATGCACTTTGTGTGTTCATATAGCTCTTGAGATTCTGGAAAGATGGCTCTCGTCAATTTCTTTCTTGTTATTTAAACAATCAGATACACATTAAGAAATGGTTCATCAAGAAGGTTCAACTCAATACATAACGTTTTCCCTTTTCGATTCTTGTAATCTTTCGATTGTTTAATAGAAAATATCAGTAGTTGAAATATTTTTCTAACCCTTGGAAAACAAATTCTCATGCCAGAGCTCTGGGGTGGAGGCATTTTAATAGACCCATATAAATTAAAACTCATCATGAAGCTTATCTTTGACCTTCTCAGCTGTCTTGTGCACTGCTTCTGCAGCAGATTTTGCAGATTCTTCCACTGCCTTTTTGCTTTTACTTGCACTCTTCTTAGCTGCTTCTTTCATTTTCTCTCCAGCAGCACCTTCAGCATTTTCTTCGTTGCCCCTTCGGAAACTGCTCTAACATAGAATCAAACAGAACATGCTAAAAATATAATAAGACAAGAAATGCAAAAATCATAAACGGGATGAACATGCATGCATATGAATTTTTATTTTTATCTTACTCTAAATCTGGGGGAAAAAACTGTAACTGCATGGCATGAAATATTGCCTTAAGCTTTCCCCATGAACTCTCGTGGGATTTTCTCAAATTAGAAAGTGAATCTGTTACCATCTTAGCAAGAGATGGCTTCTCTTCTTGAACGATGGAAGTGTCTGTGGCTCCTCCTTGTCCACCACCGGCAGCGAAGAGAGTTTGATGGGTAAAAATGAGGAACCAGAAAAGGAAAACTATTGAAGTTGCCCTGAATTTGTCATCCATGGCGCCCATGAAGAATGGTAATTTTGGATGGCATAAACATCTGGTTTCAGTTCTTGAGGTTAGTTACTGCAAGTTTGTACACGTTCTCGTAGAGAGAGGCTAATTTAAGGCTGCCATATCCGTTTGAACAGGGTGAGATCCGTATGTTTGTTTAAAAGATTTTTTTTTTTTTTTTAATATAAATTGACAGATTGCAAGTTATTTATATTATTTTGTCCAATTATTTTAATAAAAATATAATTAATTGTTATTTTATCATGAGGTTTAGAAATTATAATGATACTTACATTAAACTCAACTGTATGCCAAGGGTGTGCACAATTCGTATCGCTTTGATTTAATTTAATTTATAAAATAGTTTGGCTTAGATTAATAAATTAAAAAAAAAAAAGGTTTATGATTTTGATTATGGTTTAAGCAATTTTCAAATCAAATTAAACTAAATCTTATTAACATAAAGTATTGTCAAGGAGAAGTAGCAAGCACAAGACACGTTCGAAGAAAAAAATAACAAGTATCTCTTATACACCTAATAGTAGTCTTGTTTCATCTTTAGGGTTGGATTCGAGCCGAACCGAATGTAAACAGTAACATGTTCGTGTTCGGGCTCATTTCATACTGTTCGGATTCGAATTCGTATTCGTGTTCGTCGAACATTTTTTATAAAGTTTGTATTCGTATTCGTTCGATTCGTATTCGTATTCGATTCTATAATTCGTTTTTATATTTATTAAAAATTATAATTAATACAAATAATTAATAAAATTTAATTAAAAAATTATTATTTTAAGTTCGTGTTCGTATTCGGTTCGCATAGTTCGTGTTCGGGCTCGTGTTCGCTGAATTTTAAATTTACCATTCGTGTTCGTGTTTGTGTTCGGATTTGTTCGACTCGTTTCGAGCTTGTTTGAACCGAACTAAAAAACGAATCCGAATATATTCGGTTCGATTTCAACCCTATTCATCTTGAGTTAGAGGATGATACCCTCAAACCCAACAATTTTATCGAATATATCCACCTCTCCAATCTCTTTTGGACATTATATAAGATCGAATAATTATATTATTTTTTCAAAGTTATATTTCCTATAATTATGTATATAAACTCCCAAGTAATAAATTAAATTATGTTAAAACATTATTTTATGTCAAACTCTTTCTCAATCATAATTTATTATGATATCCTTGATATTACTATCATAATTTATGTTGTATAGGACTATAAATGAAGCAAAATACATTGTATAAATGTATAAGATTATCAGTAAATTGGAATTTGTAATTTTTACAAATGTAAAAGCAGCGATCTTTTATATTTAAACAGTCTATAGTAATAATTTATTTTTTATTATTAACTCTTATTTGTCACGTAATAATTTTTTTAGGCAATATTGTAGATGACGAAATTGTGGATGATATAATTTTAAAACTTTAAAATATAAAAATGATTAGTCGCTTGATCAAAATCATTATCTATAATTTTAAATATTTTTTCCATCCACCTAAGAATTATTATGTATAAAACTAAATGATCACTCAAAAATGAATGGTTACTTTTCCACTCCTACCAGTAAAGGGTGGGTTCCACTTTTAATTAAATAGAATTTACTCATAAATAAACCAATCCACCACACAAGAGTGGAGGCAAAAATGTCTTTGCAAATGAATAATGACGGAAATGCTTTTATAATATGAACAATGATAAGATTGCCTCTATGGGACAACAATGACAAAAAATACCCTTATAAAACGAATAATAAAAAAAATGCCCTTACAAAACAAATAAAAATAGGATGACCCCTCATGAATGAAACGAATTACTATTTAAATATAGGCATCCTACCCATATGTGATGCATGATGAATGTATGTATGCAGGCAATGATGATGCATAATGTGACTTCCCAATCAATGAGAGGTGAGAGGTTAGAGGTCAAGACCAAGGGAAATGCCCTTTTTTTTTTTTTATTTCTTCTTTTTCTTCTTCTATTTCTCCTTATGATTAGGGAATTTGACAGTTTATCTCGACTCATGGCTTAGTATGACAAGAGATTCAAAAAAGAAGTTATCTAGTTTGATACACATTCACATGTCATTCAATTCACTCAAAAGTGTGTAAGAGTTAAGATTTCACGATCAAATTCAACTCACAAGAAGTGTTTATTAGAGGCTTGTTTGTTTATCTAATCTTCATCGCTCAAGTCACATAGACAAAAATCTAATGATTTTTGTCAAAGTTATAATGAGGTTAAGGTTAAGGTGAAGGTGGGATATTTTTGGATAGCATGGTTTGGACCAAGGGGACCAAAAGAGTCATCTAGAACTTTTTCTTTAAAGATTTGGACATCAATCCACATTTGTCTCTCTTTTCAACTTCTTGAGTACTTGTATTGTGTGTGCATGAAGATTTTCTTCTTTTCTCTTCTCTTCTTTTTTTCTTTTTCATTTGTTTTAGTTTCTTTTCCTTGCTTTTCTCTTTTCTTCTTTTGTCTTATGTTTATATTTTATATATGTAAGACTCATTGCTATATATATATTGTTACTATACTATTTATATTTATTATTATTATTTTGCTTTACTTTATTTTATTGTACTAATGAGATACTTTATTAATATATACAACATGAATCCTACATGACTGTTTATTTGAAAACTATGCATTGTGTGAAAGTTATAAATGAAATGTGATGATATGTTAAAACTCATTTTACAGTATCTTAAAAAAAAATATCATAATTTTATTATTATATTTAATAAATACTGCAAACATATATGATACTATACACCTATATACATGAGTAATATAAAGCATACGAGTCAACATATAATCTACTGAAACTAAATATATACATACATATATATATATATATATATATATATATTTGAAATCTCGAGTAAAGACCTGCTCAAGCTATATCCCACCCTTCAGCCATCTTGTGCTCCAACTCAACTCCCTAGGATGCTAACTTGCAAGAAGAAAAATTGAGAGGGATGAATAACAAATCACTTAGTAAGTATCTTCTATCTTTATTCTCGAACAAGTTTACTATTTTGTTATATTCTTCTGACTATTCACAAGACCCTCTACTTTCCTATCTTACTTCTAAACTAAGGATACTTCTAAACTTTTTCCTTACTCTTCTAGTTTTTGTGTTAATCTCTTTCTAAGTACCTTCCCTTGACTAGTCATGATTCTAGTCTAAAAAATTATGCTTGGATTATCCTTAGCCTTTCCTTAATTTCTATTACTGTTGTTTTACTATTTATCTGGTCTCTAGCCTGATATACTCTACTTAGTATAGTGCTCGTCTAACTAATTGTTAATCTAAATAACTTAATATAATTCTTGACTAATATTATAAACTTTTATTTCTCTAGCTTAACTTGATGTTCAAACACTGTTTCATGTCATGTCATAAGTACATATATCAGTATACTATACAACACGATATGAAAAGAATCTAAACTGATAGAATTAAATGCACATACCTCCCTTCCTAATATGCTTTATCCTCTTCATCACTTATTTAATATCTAGAAACTAAGGTACTTTTGACTTCTTTCGAGTTATAGTTGAACTTTGTTGCATTTCTACTTATGAGGTATATCATGTAGGTGAGTTTATCTAAAGTTTTATTCCCTTTTTATTTTTGAAAGTGATACACACACACACACACACACACACACACACACACACACACACACATATATATATATATATATATATATATATATATATATATATTTTGTAGTACTTATGACTGATTATAAGTACTCGTCGGAATTCTAATCTCTTTATATTATTGATTATATTTCCTACTAAAACTAATTCTAATTATAATGGGCTTGCTAAAAAATACTTATGATTTCTTCTAAATCTTAACTGGGTTCCATTCTTTTATGGATTGTATTATACATCGAATAAGTACATTTTACTATACCACTATACTGCTTATTTCTGATCATGAGAAATCATCTTGTTTCTCTTCCCATTATATTATATATTTTGTTCTTATTGAAGTCTTTCCTGATTATAAAGTACATTCTCAATAACATTGATGTTTCATTTTAAGTCTTCACTGGTTTCTTTGGGTTTCTAGTTATATTATATCTCGAGGTGTAGTATTTGTGACTGGTCATAAGTCATTATCTACTTATAAACTGTACTATCTAATATGTAGTTACTTTGTTTCTCATTTGTTGTTCTGTTTATAATTTATTTTGTAAACTTCCTTATTCTGTTATGTACTTGAAACTTTGTACGTGTTTATATCTTTAAGATTTCATATTATGACTTTTTGTTACTTATCAATTTGTCTGGTAGATTCCACTTCAGCTTACTATTATTTTTCATAATTCATTTGTTCTACTTATTCTCATAGTAATCGATGTGTACATACATGTTTAGTATTATATATTTCATCTTTTCTATTAGTTATTAGTCCATTTGATGAGTTCTACTTTATTTTACTGTTACTTTTCATGGTTTATCTATTCAGCTTAATCTCATTTTATGTATGACATAATATGAAGTATGCTAGACTTTTATGGATTTTGAATTGATGAAAAATATAAATTAAAATATTTAACCAATCTATGTATGTATTGATCATGACAAGAGGACCAAAGTTTTTTTTTTTATTTTACAAAATTTGTCTAACGCACGACTGTGTGTGATCAGGCCGTATAACCATGTGTGTGCCATAAGGCTAGCACAAGACTTGGTTGAGTTGTATAGAGCGTTCGTGTGCAAGAAAACAAGGTCGCACTCTCCTATGTTGTTCCAATCATGCTCATGTAAGAGGAACTTTGCGGGACACATGCCCATGTTACACAGAAAATATTGATTATGTGAAGATCATGTGGGTATCATGCATTTGCATGAAGCACATGCCCATATGAGTGTGTGTGATAGAAGGAATATGACCATTGGGATCATAGAATAAAGAGAGCACAATCTTGCAAAAAAAGCAACATGACCATGTAAACGTCTAGATTGCTCAAACAACTCTTAAATCATTGTAATGGCTAATTCTTCCTAAATGTTATAAATTGAAGATGATTTAAAGACTCAAGGGTTAGATAATTAGAGCTTAGTTTTCCATCTTTCATTCTCTAACTCTTCTCCAATATTTTCTCTTGTTAAAATTACATTGTAAATCATTTGAGAGAGTTTGTTTGAGAGCTAAACTGTTGTATCAGCCTTATGACACAATATTTCCTTGTAATTTCCACACACCCTTGGGCATAATCCTGTGAAACTAGTGTAAGACATAATCCTTATAAAAACTAAATTAAATGCACAATCTTTTATAATCAAAACTAGTGTGAAAAGGACAAAATATCTTATGTCAAAACTATTGTAACTTTGGGGTTGAAGTTAGTGAAAGAAAATCGTCAAGCTTATTTGAAGTAATGGATATAGAAGGTGTAGGACCTGCCGCCACGCATACTACTACTGCTGAATATTTCTTCTTCTTTTATTAATAAACTAAAAATTCGGTATACGCAATGGGAATCCTACAAAAAGGAAACTGCTGCTATACATACTGAATACATAAGCGGAAGCTTAAACTGAAAATACAATATACAATGGTGGTCCCAAAATACATTTCTCATATATAAATTTTTTCTGTACATATATACACTAAGTATATACAAAATTTACAATACAAGACCCAACAGACCAACTGAAAACCGAGTAGAGTCCCTCTCTTGTCAACCACGGTCCACTTGCTCCTCGCTAGTAGTAAACACACCTGAAAAGGAAGGAAGAATGAAAGAAATGAGTGATAAAGATCACCCAGTAAACGATCCTTACTTCCCTCAACCCAAGCAAGCAAACACAATAATAAACATACCTGGCCTTGACCCTAACATTCATCTATTCGCTTGCTGAAACTAGATATATTGCTTATTCTGTTATCTGGTTGCATTATTAGTTCATGACATGAAATGTGTATCATGTCATGTTAACTGTAAATTGAATATGCATGCATCTGAATATCGACATATCCGAAGATACCTGTTATACTAATCAAGCTGATGAACACAAGGATTCGGTATCTTGGCCATGTAGGATGAACAGTCTAGCGATAAGCTAGAAAGTTGAATATACTGAGTTGGACGATCTGACCACAGTCAAAAGGTTGAAATCCCATAGATACCCCCTCGAGTTCACCCAAAACTCTAACCCGGATATCAGGTTTTGAATGTTGAATGACTAAGAAAATTAGATCTCTTGATCCCTTTCTATACTAATGTCTTGGCATGTCATGCTATATAATGCTTATGCAACATTAATTATCTGATTTTATCTTTATTTACTGCTTTCTGGCCTTTGAAATGGTTTCTCATGCTTTATATCTCATTTTAATCAATTTCTAGAAAAATCTGCATATGCACATGCGTGTGGGCAAGGCACACAGACGTGCAAGGAGCACATACGAGTGTGCATGGCAAGGGCATATGACGTGTGCACAAACGCACGAGGTCGTGCATTGGTCGTGCTCACTTCTAGAGAAAACTACACATTTATTAGAAAATCAGGCACATGACTGTGTCCCTCAAGACACACAAACGTATCCTCTACAATCAAGTTGTGCATATTTCGTGCACACGGACGTATCCCTGCAAAAGCAAAGACACACGGGCGTGCACATACGGGCACACGGACGTGTGTCTTGCTCTGTACCGACGACACCAGCCTGGAACTTGTAGGAATCCTCATCAAACATCTATCAAACTAAAATTAACTGAAAGGATGCATTTTTAGCACTTCAATAAGCATTCCACACACTTCAATTTCACCCAAATCAATTCACATCTCAATCCACCATGGAAATCATCCTTTCTCTCACATACACACACACAAGCATAAGCAAACATGGTTTCCGGGTGGAAATCATCAACTTAAGCATCATCTCATCAACATATCAATGCATAAGCTCATCATATATCTCATAAGCATGCCAGAAACACATTCAAGCATTATCAAACATCAAACACAAGTTGGGAAACGCAAGGAAGAAGTAAGAAAACACTTACATCTTGCCATGGCTGTTGGAAATCTCTTTCTAACTAATCTCTTCCTTTTCTAACTGGATTGGGAGCCGTTGGCTGTCGAAAATCTGTTCTAGGGCTGGGAGTCACTGAAAACAAAAGAGACACTCTGACTGAAAATGGGTGAGACATATGAGAAAAGGCTAATAACTCTCATCTCTCTCCTCTAACTCACTTGCACGGGCGTGTAAGGCACAGTGCACGGGAGTGCACAAGGAAAAATGAAAACTCTTCATTTCTTGCACTACGTATGATAGAAACCTCCCAAAAGGAATCATGCGAAAGCCACTTAGGCTTTAGAAACTTACTGTCTCACCCCTAAACTCTTCTAAACTTTCAATCTATTTCTATTTCTCATATCTAACCCCCAAACTCTACCCTTAAGGGCATTTCTCATATGAAATTTTTTGTTCAATCTGTTGACTATAAGCTTTAGAAAATTATTGACAAGGTTGACTTTGTTCCTATAAATCCAAATATGAATTTGCCTAAAAATGAAGATGAGCTTAACGAAGTTGATGAAAAATTATTAGCCTTAAATTCTAAGACTTTAAACATGTTGTTTTGTGCTTTAAATGTCATAGAATTTAACCGTGTTTCTTCTTGTAAAATAACACATAAAGCTTAATCATCCTCCAAATGACGCATGAAGGAACAAGTCAAATGAGAGAGTCTAAGATGGAGATGTTTTTCTACGAATATGTTTTATTTGAAATGAAGAAGAATGAGAACTTCACAGAAATGTATAAACGATTCTCAAACCTGGTAAATGAATTGAAAGGATTAGGTAAAAGTTTTAAGGATGTTGAGTTGTAAAGAAAGTACTGAGGTCATTGCCTGAAGCTTGGAGCATGAAGGTGACGACTATTGAAGTATCAAAAAACTTGACCAACATGGGTATGGATGAATTGATGAAGAGTCTCTTAACTCATGAAATGAAGTGGATACCAAAAATGAGGAAAAGAAGAAGAAAAACATCACACTCAAGTTTAATGAAGATTCAAGCAAAGATGAAGAAAACCCAACCGAAGAAGAGAGCTTGATGAATAAGGAAGACTTGAAGATGCTCTCAAGAAAGTTTGGCAAATTGCTCTCTAAAAAGGAAAAGAAGAAAAAAAAAAAAAGGAGATAATTTGCTACGAGTACAGAAAGGAAGGACACTACTAGCAAGAGTGTCGTTGGGTGAAAAAGAAGAAATCCAAAAAGAAAATACTTCTACATTGAGCAAAGAGGACTCAAATGATGATGCTAAAAAAGAAAGAGTTTCCTTGTGCATCTACACTAAGAAGAAATGAAAAAATGGTACAAAAAAGTCATCAATCCAAGTAAGTACCTTAATTCTTATTGTTATGATATACTTGATTGATAATGATAAGAATTGCCACATTGTGACTGTGCTAAATTGGTATGCCTTTATATACTTGACGTAGTTGAGTAATTGAATTGAATTGATACAAGTATATAATGCAAAATTATATGTGTGTTACAATATTGAGATAATTGGAATTCATGTCAATTTGGATTGAATTTAATTGTATTGATTGCAAATGACATAGATATACATTGAGAATCCTTCATAGTCAAAATATGCAAAATTAATATGGTTATAGTGTTTAACCAAATTTGTGCATTAAATGCTTTATATTTCCCATAATTTGCAAAATTATTTCAAATGTGTCATTTATCTTTGAATTGGTTTTATATATGTTTGAAATGTGTTTTTAGATTATTTTCAATGCTTAGGAATGAAGAAAAATTGCTCTTGAAAATTTTGAAATTGATTTCAAAATGCCCTTTGTGTTAAGTCTACAGAATTTTACAGATTTTTGGGTTTTATAGGTCATACATGACCATGCATGTAAGTTGCACAATTGTGCTTGATGCATTTGCCCAATCATGACTTTATGCTTAACAAACACACGATCGTGTATTTCATGAAATCAAACATACACAACCGTGTATATCGTTTACATGACCGTGTTTGACACAAAGTTACAAACTTTCAAATTTTTAAGTTTCTGAAAATTAATTTTCCAAATTTGTTTTAATGATCATATTCTATTAATATTAATATTGTTTTTAATGCATACATTCATTCAAAAAGGGGGGAGAAATAAAAAATTGGATGTTCCTTGCTTGTTTATTATATGAGATTGTTTGAGTTAGAGGGAGTGTTCATACTTATTTTTAACAATTGGTATCATGTTTATTATGATCATTGAAAAAAGGGGGAGTTTACATTGTTTCAAAAAGGGGGAGATAGATCTATTTTTGATAGGGGGAGAAATTCATGTGTATATGCGAAGTTTGATAAAATATTTTTCGAAGGGGGAGAAAACATTTTTGTGCTAAATTGAAAACTTTTTAATACACCTTTTTTATTTATAACAAAAAGGGAGAGACATGTTAGGTATGTTAAAATGACTATTATTTCTATGAATTTGAAATTTTTTGCTTAGTGAATTTTTTTTTTTTAAATATATGTTTTGTACTTATAATGCGTTTTAACATATGTTTGGTTATCAAATCAAAAATAAGAAGATTGTTAGACCTTTGTGAATTGTGAATTGATGAAAAACATATATTAAAATAACTAACCAATCCACGCATTTATTAAACATGACAAAAGGACTAGAATTTTTTATTTTTGTAGAATTTTCCTAATGCACGATCATGTGTGGTCAGACCACATGATTGTGTATATGTCATAAGGCTAGTACATGACTTAGTTGAGTCATACATAGCATCCATGTGTGAGAAAACATGGACGCATGACTGTGTGTTTTTCGAGCACACGACCATGTGTCAAGTTAACAAGACGCACTTTCTTATATTGTTCCGGTCATGCTCGTGTAAGAGAAACTTTGTTGGACACACACCCATGTTATATGGAAAATATTGATTGTGTGAAGATCATGTGCAAAGCCATGTGGCCTTTTAGAATCTTGAAGCACTAAAGCATCAAGGACAGACGACTGTGTGCATAAGTACATGCTCGTGTGGGTGCATGCGATAGGAGGAATATGACTATTGGAAGTATAGAATAAAGGAAGCATGATCGTGCAAAAAAGGAATACAATTGTGCGAACATTTAGATTGCTCCAATAGCTCTCAAATCATCGCAACAACTAATTCTTCCTAAATGTTATAAATTGAGGATGATTTGAATACCCAAGGGTTAAAGAATTAGAGCTTAGTTTTCCATCTTTCATTCTTCAACTCTTTTCCAATATTTTCTCTCACTAAAATTACATTGTAAATCATTTGAAAGAGTTTGTTTGAGAGCTAAAATGCGTATCAACCTTATAAGGCAATATTTTATTGTAATTTCCATACACTCTTGGGTGCAATCTCGTAAAACTAGTGTAAAGCGTAATCACTATAAAAACTAAGTTAATAGTGTAATCCTTTGTGATCAAAACTATTAAGAAAAGAGGCGAAGTCTCTTGTGTTAAAACTATGGTAACTTTAGAATTGAAGTTAGTGAAAGGAAATTTTTAAGCGGAGTTGCTTGAAGTAGTAGGCGTAGGAGGTGTGGAAAAGCTTCAAACCACTCTAAATAGCTGAGCATTTCTCTCTTCTCTTACTCCATTTATTTTGTGTTTATATTTGCTTATATTATTTGTTTGCTTGGTTATAACTGTTGGTTGTTTGAATTGTTAAATTATTATATTTGGTTGGTTGATTTTGATTGAAAAAATTTAAGTTTTTATAAAATTTCTAAATAACCTATTCACCCTTCTTCTAGGTTATTTGTCATACAATAAAATCATGCTAAAAATCATGTTTGGGCCTTTGGGCTTCTTTTTTTAAAAACATTTTCTAAAAATGTTTTTTGAAAATACTGTTAGGATCTAAAGATCCTAAAATACTGAAAAACCAAGAAAAATCCATATTTGAAATTTCTATGTATCTAAAGAGACCTGTTGTGTTACGTAGACTGATGAATACAATTGATTAACCATCTAATACTGATATCTGAACTAAGTCTGATATTAAACTGAATCTGAAACCAAATAAGATGCATGACCAACATATATAAATGTCTTCTTGTATCGCGGATGCTAGTAAACCCCTTAACTGATAGGTATGCATACCAACGGTGCCTCATCGTATTTACCCCCAAAATGATATTCAGATTATCATCTTTATACTTTGAAACATATGCATGTGGATTACTTGATCTTTTTCTGAAAATACTATTTTGGTATACCATGTTATGTAATACTAATCACACATGATATCTTATTCTTTCTTTTCTGTTGATTACATTGTGTAAATGCATACTGTTATAGCTCTATTTTACGTATGTCGTACTGAAATTTTTGCTTCTATAACTTATCAAACTTATTTATGAGTTCTGTATAAACTGTTATATATTTTGTATGTATCTGTGAGTTTTCTTTATCATACGTTTTATAACTGTTTCTATTTTTGTTTTTGTTTTTGTTTTTGTACTATTTCTAATACTATTTTTGTTTCAATATTATTTTTGTTACTATTTTCATTTCTGTTTTATGATTATAATCTATCTGTACTAAGATTGTTTCTAAACTGTTATTAAGGTTCTTTTACTTATATAAGTTGAAACTATGATTCTAGAAAAGTAACTTAATTTACTGTTTTTTATTCTACTGTTTTAAAGATTCCATTACTATAATTTTCTATGTCTCTTTCTCCTTTCTGCTTATTCTTGTTTGTAATATGTTGTTTCTTCTCTTATTCAACTTAGAATACTTAATATGTTTTTATATCACTGATGTTTTACTAAATTGAGAGGAAAATCTCTAATTTTCACTAACCACAAATGTACACTCTCAAATGCATGACCATGCATAAACTGTACAATCTTGTGCTTAGTGATGCATGAAACCGTGTTAGCTTCTAAAAATTCTTTATAAAATCTGATTTACTATTAACATGCAGCCATAATCTCAACTTGCATAACCACAACCCTTTACAAAACTAGTCATACGGTTATGATCCTTCACAAATCCAATCATGCATACCTCATGTACACAACCGTGACTCTACAAAGACACGATTGCATGAGTGTGCATCCATCGAGCACACAGTCGTGCATCTTGCTCTGTTTTAGTGAACTTGATTGAAACACATATAATCCAACCCAATCTCAACCCAAATCTCTATCAATCTTAAATTAAACTTATTCTAACATATATTCATGTAAAATACGCCATTATATACATATTTTCCCTATTAATAACAGCGAAATCAATCTAACATGCTTCTAAAATCACAAAGCACCATACACAACATATCCACATACTCTAAGCATGCTTCTATATCGCATAATGGTGTATTTTACTAAATAAACAGGAAATACATACTACATAAACAAAGAATCGAGAAAAAGGTAAGGAATACTTACCTAAAATTGCTAATGACTTCTATCTTTCTAACTATGGCTGAATCCTAACTAGATTGGTTGCTAACAGTGATTGTTCTCTCTGATAATTTGATTAGGGTTGGCTAGGGAGAAAAGAAAAGAAAGAATTAAGGAAATTTGATAAAGGATAAAACTCAACTTTATATATCAGAAGGTATGCACAGGCGTACGCCAATAAGATACACATGCATGTATAGTAGCAAGGATGCACGGTCATGTGTTCAAACATGTAAAATCGTAATTGTCTCACAAACCATGTATAAAACTTCTAAAAAGACTATTCTAACCTCAAGATGTTATAATATAGATGGATACAAGTATCACTACTTTCTATATGCTCTTCATTTCTAATCAATTGGCATTTTTTATGCCTAATAGTTCTAAATGTTCCATTAGCCCATAAGATAAGGTAGAAAAAAAAAAAAGTCATTTTGTTGGCATTGTGTTAAGGGGTTTGGTTAAAAAAAAAAAAAAAATCTTTAGGCTCAACAAGGTTTTCTTAAAAAGTCAACTTTTATCATGATTGGCATTTTAGTCGAAGTGGCTTATTTTCTGATGCTATCACCATTTTTATGAATTCATGTGACTAATTGTGATCTTAATCAATATTTGAAATAAGTTCTAGACCTATTATGAGTGAACACACTCAACAAAAAAATCAAAAGTCATATAAATTTGTATGATCATAGGTTCAAAACCTTATATTTAGTGTTTTAAAGTCTGTCAAAACTAATTTATCTCATTTTCAAATCACATTATATTATCGAATTTGGTTAATATATGAATCCATGAGATGCAAACACATGTCGAAGAAAAGACAAGTTCTTAAAAATTGTGTCTTCTAAGTTTCAAAAGAATCTTCCTTTGGTTGTTGATCTGTTTCAGCCAACTTTCCAACATCAACAAGATATTGAATCTTGTGCCTTGGTTTTTACATTTGTTGGTCAAATGGCTTAACCTTAATGAAAGCAACAATAAAGCCTTGAGTTATAATTTGTTGGTAATGATGTTTGGTGATAGGCGAGGTGTCATCAACTTTATCAACTTAGCTAATGCAAGTGATAGTAGCATATATAGATTGACAAACTGTCTTGGCCCAAGTGTCACCATATTTACTCTCTCAAGCTTTTCGGTTACCCTACCATTTCTTCTTTTGAGCTCACATTTCTTGAAATCATGCCTTTTCCTTCCTTATGCAGCCAAGGCATCTTTAATTTATATCTTAACATCACACAATTGCTCAAATTAATCAATGGGAAGTAGCAAATCTTCTCATAAAAGGCATGGAGAGGGTTTCTCAATACTTTTTTAGTTGATCTACTTTAGGAAGCCTATTCGTCATCTTAAAGGTTTTCTTTTTCTACCTGATCAAGAACTCAGCAAATGACTCATTATATCTTTGCTTAGTCATTTCCAATTCTTTGATTATCACATTTAAAGTAATGTTATAGGAATATTACTACAGGAATTTGTTAGTTAGTTCTTGTCGGTCTACTTTATCTATTTTGCTAAGGTCGTAATGTCAAACATTAGCAACCTCTTTAAGTGACAAGGGAAACAACTTTACAATTTATTCTCTATGTAACTCAATTGTTCCTATTATGGTGACATAGTGTCTTAGGTGCACCTTTGAGGCAACTTGAATCAAAATTATCTTCTAAATTTAAACTTTTCCCTATTGTCACTTCCTTTACCTCTTAATTATTTCGATTAACAAAAGTCATAATATCAATACTACCCTAGGTGAAGTTAGTACCAACTATACCATCAAAGGGCTTAATGGTTTACGACTTAGACCTAATGAATTTCTATATTAAAAGGTCATTGCTTTGTAAACCCATTTTAAGATATATCAGGTCATGTTTGAAAGGATTTTGATAATGTTTTAGAAAGTTTTCCCTTGTCAAGAACTACTTGAAGAAACAGTAAGTGAAATCCTGACAACATAGGTTTTGACATATTTTAAAATGGTACGAAAGCTTGAAACTTCATACGTGGGGATTCGACTTGATCAAGCACATGCAAGAGGGTCCTAATGGGTTTGGACTTTTAAAGTCATTACATAGGTTAGACTTGGTTAAGGTCAAATGCTACCCAAAAAAAGAATCAAATGTTCTTTTTATAATATATTGCCTTATGCTAATGTATAAGACAAACTAGCCCTGGATCAAGTGGGCTTCTGGGTGAGGCTTGGATTATCATCGAGGGTGATAGGGATAAAAAGTGCACAATGGGTTTAAGTATTATGCAATGCAAGAAACTTATGTCACTCATAATGGAGTCTATTGAAGTCAACATCTAAGGATTGTCTTAGGAAAAAACATGGTGGTGAGGATAAACAATTTATAAATTTTTCGTAGATGACCTAATCTTATCATCTATCTAATGGTTAAGTTTAGAGAGTTAGGTATAATAATGAAAATGTGTTAAACACTCATATTATTTAACTCAAAGATCGACCATCATTTTTGTAGTTTATTCGTTAAACACGTTATCAAATTTTAATTAAGTCTCGTTCTAGTATCACAGAATACAAGTAATACATTATATCCATTCAAAAGCAAAGAAATAAAAATAAAAATAAATAAACATTCACAAAGCCTAAATATATATATAAAAATAAAAATTACATGTCACCTGCCGTCTACCGCTGTACAAATTATTTATCTTCAGTAAGGCCATTGAAAGTTAGAACCTGCAAAACAAACCCTTTGTTGGATAAAACTATTGCGGCCCCGACACGCTTTTTCCTAAATGGGCCCGTGGGTAGGTAAACGTCCTTCCTTGGGCGAGCGCTGCAGCCTCTTCCCATGAGCGGTTCCGCCACATCCAAGGAATATTTGACAAAAACATGGATAAAACCATTGGAAACACGCAAAAGACAGTGGAACGTACACTCCCAAACTTACACGCAAAAACGTTCATACCACAGTCCGTTATTCCAAATGCTATATTTATCTTTATTTCATGCTAATTCTGGAAAACCCCTTTTGATCAAACAATTATGTCAAGTTCTTTTGATTTTGGGCTTTCTTCTTTCTTGCCCGCGGGGCTTTTCTCTTTTCTTTTGTTTGGGTTTTGAATGGGTTTGGATTTCTTTTATGGTTTTGGGGTATTTTGGATTTTGAGCTTTTATTTTATTTGGCTTCGGGATTTATGAGTTTTTAATTTATGGATTTTGACTTGGGTTTGGGAGTTTGTTATTTATTATTTTTATTTGATTTTTATTTTTGAATTTTATTTTTCGGAGGGCTTGAAATTTATTTTTACTTTATGATTTTCAGTGGATTAGGGTATTGATTTGGGCTAGGATTTGATTTTTTTTATCATTAAATCCATAATTGTCACAAAATTTTTTAGGGCAATTTTAAAGATGCCGAAATCATGGATGATATAATTTTAAAACTTTGAAATATAAAATTGATTATTGGCTTGATCAAAATCATAAATCATGATTTAAATATTTTTTCCATCCATCCATAGATTATTATATATATATATATATATATGGAAAAAGCACTCATTGGGGCTGAGTTTAAACATTTTGCAGCTCAAGTTAAACTCAAATAAAAAATTATTTAACAAAAATTTAATTTGAATTTGTTAAATTAAAAGTAAAGATAATTTAAATTTAGTTTGAATAAAAAATAGTTTCATTTTATTCAAGTTAGACTCAAATTTGTGGCTTGAATTTGTATATCAAATTTATGGCCAAGTTCGATTTAAATTTATAGTTTAAATTCAAAGCTCATTAACAAAAGAATATTGTTTTATCAATAAGCTATGAACTCAATTTAAATTCGAATCATAAATTTAAGTCAAACGTTCTCAGACTCGAGTTTGGCTAGATTTTAAAATAAGTTGACCCTCCCGATTCAAACTCTATTTGAATTCAAATTAAATGAATTCATACCTAATTGAGTTGGCTCTCAAAACCAAATTAACTTAATTCGAGTCTAATCATTATTTATATTAATTAAAGACAAAACAAATATTTTAAGACCAAACCTTAGGGGGCAAATGGTAATTCCTTCATTTTATTTAATAAGGGAATAGGAAGCCATTGGGCAAACTCTCATCTCCTTTTTCACTTATTAAATATACAAATACATTTTTTGACATAAAATTTAAAATTTTTTTAAAAATTAATATTATAAAAACAAAATAATAATTTAACTTTCAAAAATTAGAAAATGACCTTTTCTTATATCAAATTTTCTTTTTTGTAAATTTTTTAAAATTAATATTATCAATTATTTGTAATTTAAGATGTCATAATAAATTTAAAAGAGTAAAAAAAAAAAAAAAAACATTTATACCAATCAAATTATAAATAATTTTGGTAAGATTAAAATAAGAATTTTGAATCCGAATTTTTTCAACTTTATGTGTTTTCTATTTTTGTAGAGCTATTTGATTTGTGATGTAATAAAAAATTTTAGAAATGAAAAAAGATTCAATGATCTAAATTATATAGTTTTTCTATTTATTCTTTTTAATATTTTGTTTTCAAAAACACAAAACATTAAATTTTAATTTTATGATAAACAGTAATATAACCCTTATTTCCAAAAATTAAAATTAATTTCTATATTAAACTTTTTTTTTCCCTGTACTCTATTTTACAAAATAGAAATAGAAGAAAAATGATAACCAACATCATTTACAATGCATTCAAAATCTTGGCATTAGGGTTAGGTTTGATCAAAACCAAACTTAATAAAAGCCAACTCAAAATCAACTCAAATCTAGAAGGACCAACTCAAAATTGACAAACTACATTTTCTTCAGTTTGAACTTGATTCGATTTTAAAATTGAGGTTCAAACTTAGTTTGAAGGTAACTTAATTTTGAACTCAATCTAAGCCAAACTCAATCCTTGGTTTGAACTCGGTTCATTCAATTCGAGTGGTGAGCCAAGCTTAATGCAGCTCGAATTGTATCAAATCTTACTTGGCATTGCCTATATGGCAATCCTTTTCTCCTATATTTCATCATACATGTATATATTGAAGCTCAAATACATAATATTGCCTATACAACACACACAAAAATTATAAATCCAAGCTTAAGGACATTCAAGCGCATATGAAGTATGAATCATGATTACGTAGCTGAGATTTCAAATGGATAGCCATAACACAAATGCTGAAACCATGCAAATAGACAAAGCTAAAATCTTACAATATTCTAACACTAATTTGGATTGACTGGATATAAGCATAAAGATAAGGATTAAATGTACTTAAAACACAACCAAAAAACTTCAGTTATACACAGCCGAATATGACATGTCACCACTAGCTTACTCGACAGATTTCGAATGCCTTAAAATGAAACGAATCCTGCAATCAAATCGTGTACCTAAACAATCAGATGCTTTTGCATGAACCTAGAACTGCATCGCAACCACATCCCTAAACAAATAAAGAAACAAGCATCAATGGAATTCCAATAAAAAAATGCCACACATAGTACCCTCGAAAATGCATGGACGCACTTCTATATGCACGATGCCTTTTTCAATGTGCGAAATGCAATCAAATACTAGTCTTTTTTAATCACTCTTCAATGTAAACACACGCCTTAAATCTTAACTTTACAAATGCAAGTAGTAAAAGATCTTTCCAAATCAAGCTCCTATTAAGATACATAACAAAAATGCATGGATGCACTTCTAGATACCCGACAACTCCTTTTTCAATGAACAAAATGCATTCAAATTCTAGTCTTTCAATCACTCTTCTACATACACACGCCTTAAATCCTAACTTTACGAATGCAAGTAGTAAACAATCTTTCCACACATCCAACAAAACAACACAAGTAGTAATGAAACAAGAGAACAAAGATAGCAATAGAGACATACATACACAACCAATGAGAGAACTCAAAGCTATGAATATAAGCCATATGTATTTGACATCAAATTTCATACGCAATAGACCCAAACAACCAAACTGTACACAAACACAAACAAAAGTACCAAAGCAATGGTTGGCAACTTATCATCTCCAACACAATTCTTCATACACCAAACGGCCTCCATGGCCACTGCAACTGCCACCGCCACCATCCCCTGTCCCCCATCATATCTTCTCAATCTTATCTGCCTTCACCACTGGATTCGCCTTGGCAATAGCATCCTGCCCTGCACTCTTGTAATCAAACACACAGTTGTGCTTATCTGAGTACCGATGCATCGAGCAAAATGTCTGTCCACACCTACAGTTAAACCCCGTCAAGCCAACCCTTTTCTTGCAAAAATTGCACCTATTCGCAGGTCGTGTCTCGACATTCTCATTCCCCCTGCCCACATTCCTCGACGACAGTCCCTCGCTGTCAACACCCTTTTTCCCAACTAGGTTCCTCTCAATTTCCTCTACAATCGATTTTTCCTCGCCCTTTTTCGATTCTTCATCAAAGATTTCGGATTGTTTCAACACACAATCTTTATAGCACTTTGAACAAAGATTGTTAGAGCTTGAACTCCCAAAGAACCCACAATTATTTGCACATAAAATTGGGGTATTTTGAGACTCAATCTCAATACTCGTCTCATCCAGCTTTCTCTTTTGAGATTCTTGTTCCATTTCTTTTCTTCAATTTATCAACAACCAATTTAATTTAAATTTTAAATCAATCTTTCCTTTTTCGAAAAAGAAAAAAAGAAACTAAAACCCCAATATATGAATCAAACTAAATCATAATTCAAGAGCTAGAAAGAATACATAAATCTCAAACTGAATTAAAATGGAAACGTAAGCGACCAAGGGCAACATACACGGATTTGAGGTGGGCGATTTACAGATCGGAGATTGTACGGACGAGAATCAACGGTTGAGACTTGCCGTGACGAGGGATATGGGTTGACGGTTGTGATGAGGCAGAAGAAGATTGAGAGAGAAAGTGAGAGAAGGAATCTACGGAAGGTGCAACAGAAGAAGATGAATATATTTTGTTTTTTGTAAAATTTGTATTTTTGGTTATCATCGTAGTCCCTAGATATTGCTTAAATTGAAAAACTCCCAATATTTTTGGAAATAATAAAATATCCCAATTAATTGTTATAATTTCAAAATTCCCCTAAAATTTCGTAAAGCCTTTCTTAAAAAGTGAATTAAGATTTTTTATGGAAAAGAAAGTTTGACCAAACTATGGACCTAACTTTCTATAATAAATTAATATTGTGTAGCATAAATTGATTTGTATAAATAATTATTGTATTTGTTAAGAGTAATAAAATAATATTAAAATTATTATTTTACTTAAATACCCTTAATTTTATTAAACTAAATCAAATGTCTAATAACAAATGAATCATTAGGAAATCAAAGGGTTAAGGATTTCAACAACAATCACTTCAGGGAAGAAGAATTATGAGTTAATGGTGGAGCAACCAATTGGGTTAATCAATTTCTTCAATAATTAAGGTGATGTTAGTAGTCAAATTACCCATATATTATCTATCATATAATAAAAATTTATCAATTTTTTTAAGTAAATTCAGTAATATTAGTAATAAAAAACAGATTATCAAGAAATTAAAATTATTTTAAATCAAAAGCTTCCTTAAGACAAACCCTAATGTTAGAGCAAAATATGAAAAGCATGGGTGGAAGTGTCTTGACATGTGCCCAATAAGGTCACATTTTAAGATAGTGGTGGATAGAGGTTTTAGATTGGAGTGACACAAACTATCCTCTTTTTAACTATAAATCTCATCAAATTCTACTCTTAAACACTCATTTGTTATTACATTTGGTCAGTGAATAAGAAAAGACACTATGCCCTTTTACCAACTTATGGTAATTTTACTTAGAATTATTATTTGTTGATTTTACTAACCATTTGTTAAAATGGGGGTTGCCTAATTTCTTCCCTACTCACTAACCAAGAATAATATAAAATGGGTGTTGTACAAACATGCATACCCTTGAAAAACCCCTTTGGTAGCCTAAAGCATGTGTTAGCATATTTTGATCTATACACTGTAGTGGTCATTCTAGTAGAACAATGTAGACATATATTGATTAATTTTTTTATTTATAAAAATCAAGTGAATGTATAATCTAGAAAAAGACTTTAAATTTTGTAGACTTAACGTGATCATATAGATTTGATCGAAACAATTCATATACGGTTTATTTAATTTGGATTTGACAATATGTGAATTATATATATAGGTTTATTGGGTTTATGATGAAAAGACCTAATAACAAGTTAATTTGTTTTTAACTTAAAAGGGTTAGGTCTCATTTCCAATAACATAATGTGTAAACGATTTTGACACCTATATTGTGTGGTTGTGCATTTGCAAAATTGAGAAGGAAGACTTGCTCCATACATTGATAATCAATATATCATCTTCATCAATTTAGAAACCAAATGACACAAATATGTTTGTTTATATCCTATTGAATTGATTCTTGGGTTATATAACTTAATGTGAATTGAAGTGGTTACAGGAAAAAAAAAACTTATTGTTCTATAAGGTTGCAATTATGCTAGAATTGTAATTTTGCTAACATTTGCTATTAGAACAACACTTCTAGGTTATAAAATCAAAATTGTTTCTATCAAAATAGGGAATTATTTTGTTCTAATTGCAGTTTAGGGTTCTTCAATTTTTGTTAAAATTACCTCAAATTAGATATTGTAATTCTGTTTGTTTGTTGTTGGGATGGTTTCTAAATTTTTATACACTGATTGGAACCTTAAATTGATCAAAAGATGATCAACATTAGGGTAAAAACTATCCAGATTACTTTTCAATTACAGTCAATTTAGTCATCGTGGCTAGTTGGGAATGCATAAGAAGAGGTCACCAATAAGTAATGATCATTTGCCTTATAATTTTTTGATTGATTACTGGCCAGAATCAACAAATTTAGTGATGAAAATTCTAGGGTTCATTATTGAATAGTAGGTCATAATTGGGTTAGGAAAGCCTGATTATCTAACCCATTTGGTTAATAGGTTAACTAACTTATTAGTTAACTGTAACACTTATTGGTGCATCTTGGGGCTCTTATGATCATTTCTTAAGCCTTAGGTTTCAAGTTCAGATTTGAGTTGAATTTAGGTGATATGTTTGCAAGTCCCTATCCAATTGTAACTAAGGTTAAAGGTCACTCAAGTGATGGAAATATTGGAATCGAAAGTCATAACATACTTGACCATTTGGTTGACATGGAAAAAATAAACAAAATGAGACTAACTTCAACAAGAAATGCCTTATTCCTTCCAATTAAGCACTAAAAGTTCCTTAAGTAGTCTTCAAGAAATCCAACCTTACCTAAGAGTCATTTGGACCCTTATGATGTCAATGAATATTAAGCACATCCATGCCCATAATGTTTAACCCACTTATGCTTGGAAAGGCCAAAAGAAGAAGTAAGATTTTTTGCCAATTTGCATGGCACCTTGATGCCCACATTTTGCCCAAAAAATTGCTCCAAGGCGCTATAATGCCAGCTTGTGCTGTCTATGCTATTCCAACCTCTTACTTTACTCAAGCTTGATCCAATCCTTCTTCCATTAACTTACAATGATGCACTTCAAGTCATTAAGCCCATTATCATATTTTGGATACAACAAACTTCAAATCAAGGACAATTATACAAGTTGAAAGATCAAGTACAACATATTCTAAATCATGGGAAGTTGTTATGGATTATGTATTGCATGTATACACCTTGATAAAATTTAATACTTATGTACTTTTGATTGTGTAATGTAATTAGCTTTAGGTGAATTAAAGCAAGATCATTTTAGTCTTTTCTTTGCATCTTGTAATGTCCATAAAAAGGATTTTTCTTTAATTGTAACATTAGACTTGTTTAATGAAAATTAAAAAAAAAAAAAAACTTTTACTTTGAACTTAGAATTTGATGTTCTTGTGTTCAATTTATCTTTTATCCAATTTTCTTACAAGAGGAGATTAGTAGTGGAGAATCAAGTTGGTGGAGCTTAGATACAAGTTGTGGATCATCTTTTAGGTTTGTTTCAAGTTTCTTTTAGACTTGGTTTAACATTCCAGTTGGTGGATCTTGATCCTTTATGGTTAAATGTCATTTCTTGCATTTTATTCAAGTAAGTTAAGTGATCTCTGTGTTGAGTTTGAACTCCATTATCTTACCTTTCTATACTTGATTGTGTGATAAATGTTGTGATAATTGTTGGATGGATGTTGGGGTATTGAATGTGGTTCAAAGTTGGATAGTTTGGAGTTGAGATTGTCTTGAGTTTACAACTGAATATTGCATGAGTTTACATGGATTTTGTGTTTAAAACCTGGTTGAATTTTTTAACATGATTTAGTGTCTAGTTTAAGAGGATTAAGGACCTAAATATTGATTATCTAGTATCAAAGTTAACCGAGTTGTATTGAAGTGTGTTTAGTCCTTTTTTTTTTTATTCAAAGTGTTGAATGGACGCAAAAAATTGAGTGACAAGTTGAAGAAATTTGTTGCCTAAAATTTTAAGTTTTTTGGTTGGAAGTTAATGCCAAAAGTAGGAAGAAGTTTGCGAAAAATTGTAGAAAAGATAGTTAACATGTTGCTGCAACCATACCGAAATTACCATGTTTTCTTGCCATATTCTCCAAAATTTAATACACCAAGCCAAAACCGTACTTCTTTCACAAATTTTGCCTTTGTGTTTAATTAGACAAATTTGAAGAAAATTTTTCAACTTTTGTATAAATTAATAATATAATTTTAAACAAAATAACTAATATTTTCAATAATACACAGTAGAAATACTTAAAGCTAAGCTGAAATATGACAACGAAAGAAAACAATGGTGAATATATGTTAATATAGCCCCAAAAACTTTCTTTTATATACTAAAATATATATACAAAGTGTATGTGTGTTCATACATATGCAATCACTATGCATTCATATGCAAATACAAAATTGGAAAGTCATGCAAACCAGAAGCATGCTACAAAACTGAAAACAGAAAGCTGGATCCCAACTAGCAGTCATCTCCTCCTCTCAGCCCCCATGATACTGACCCGCAAGAGAAAGAAAAGTAAGGAGTGAGTGATATATTCACCCAATAAATGTTTTCCATATCTGACCCTAAACCAATTCTCCTTTGAGGATTCTCACTGTAATTAAATGCTGAAAACATACATACATGCTGGAGAGAAACCAAATTGGTTCTCATGTGCTATTCTGATATACATATTCTGTTATGGTGTTCATATTTTGTGATTCACGTATCATTACGTGATTTTTATGCATTTTGAATGTTTTCTGTTTTACTGTTTCTTACTGATTAATCATAATTGAATTCATATTCTGTTATATATGTCATGTGAAAATAACATGCTATGAGATATACTGAAATCATGTCTGGGCCTTGGCCTATTTACTGAAAATAGCTGTTTGAAAATTATTTTACTAAAATATTGTTATTAGATCCGAAGATCCTGAAATATCTGAAAAGCTGATATAAAAGCTACTGAAATATTGAAATCTGTATCTGAAAACTATGTATCTGAAGATACCTATTGTGCTCCACAGATTAATGAATACAAGGATTCAACACCCTACCCATGTGAGTTTCTTATGCAAACACGTGCTGGAAACTGTCTAAGACACGTGCTGCCACTGAATCTGAAATCTGAATCTGTGTGTATTACAGTGTATACTGATCATGTCATCCTAAACTACTAGTTGAGCATACCAGCATATGTCTATATATAGTGGCTAGTATGGCTATAAACCCTGATATTGGCTCCCGTAATGGATGTGCTGAAACTTACAGGTGCCCTCTTGTATTCACCTCTGAAATCGATGTTCGGATCATCGTGTTTTTTACTGAAAATATGTATTTGGATCTTTAGATCCCTTTCTGAAAATACTATATGGCATATCATGTCAGGATGTACACATGATGCAACAGGTATGCTTATTTGATCTTAGTTCACTGATTTATATCAATTATACTGCTTTTACTATGCATTATGCTTGTTCATGCTTTATTTTCTCTTTTCTGTCTGATGTATGAGTATGCATAGACTTGCACGGGCCGTGAGCTAATCGTGCGTGCTAGTCGTGCTAGGTTATGTGATTTTTCTTTGTTTTTCTTTTTTTTTTGTGCGTGCACAACCGTGACATGAACATGTACGATTGTGACTCTACGTTATTCAATCATGCACGGGTACACGAACACGATCGTGACTGTGTAAAACACCACATGCACGGGCGTGTACTACGAGTGCACGGTCGTGCATCTACTCTGCTTTAGCGTGGTCATGGCTGGTCATGTTTATTCCAAACCAATTTCTATGCCAAACATAAATCAATCATCATCAATCAATACCAGCACACAAAACGTCCCATAACCACATGCTTTTACTATCCATAGCATCAACTCTCATATTCAATCATTCAAACCAGCTCAAGGCATATACACATATACATATCATATACTTATCAATCATACATGTATAATCATCATCATCATCATCTCAAAATCATCAAGCATGCAGGGAAACATTACAAGCATGTTGGAATCAAGCTCAACTCAGCAAAACAAGCATCATACACATGCAAAAAACAAGGGAAAGAGGTAAGAAACACCTACCTCTAGCCATGGCAAATTCAACTTCTCTCTCAAGAAATATCTCACTCTCTAACTAGATAGGAAGCTTCTGGATGCTAATCTTCTCTTTTAGGGTTATTGGTCTCTAGAAATCAAAGGGAAACTTTGGGTGAAAATAGCTGGAAATAAGATAAACTCAACTTAAAACTAAAGTGAATAATCTGATCACACACACGGGCATGCACCTCAACATGCACGATCATGCATGGCTGGAGAATTGTTCTAATGCCATTTTTCTATGCTTGCATGTAAGTCCTCTCAACAAGACCCATGCAAAAGTCATCAAATTATGGAAAAACATCTATTTCACCTCTGAACTCTCTCACAACCCTAGTATTATTATCAATTTTCATTCTAACCCTAGATTAATAGCCTAAAAGACATTTCTAACCCTAGGATGTTACAAGATGACAATAATAAGGGATTGAAATTCTTAATTTAATGGAAGTTTAAACCTAGATGATTTTATGTATTGGTTATATGCTATAGAGAGAGTTTTTTAATATAAAGGTTATGATGATGAGAAGAAGTACAAAGTTGTTACCTTAAAGTTTAAATATTATGCTTATTGTGGTGGAAAATTTTGAAAAGAGAAAGAGAGAGATGGAAAGAGAAGAGTGAGATCATGGGAAAAGTTGAAGAAATTACTTAAAATGCATTTTTTGCTTGAAAGCCATAAGCTTGATCTTTACTTTAAGTTTCATCTTTAGGTAGTTAATTTCATCTCTAGGCCTATGATGATTTATTGTAATAATAATGCAATTGCATTTTTTTCTAAGAATAACAAAATTAATGGTAAGTCAAAACATATGGAAATAAAATATTTGACAATCAGGGATATAGTAAAGAAAGATGGCATAGTTATAGAATACATTAACCAAACGATTGAGACCCATTGTTTTTAAGCAATATGTAGAGAATATGGGTGTTCTAGGTCTTTTGATATCATAAGTTAGTAAGAGGAGTTATTAATGTATTCTAATTGCCTTAATAAAGTTGTATTGTGTTTATATACACACACAGAGACATGTCTCAAGATTACTAGTAAAATGTACAGATTTCATGGGAAGTTGTTGACTTCATTTAAAGTTGTAAGATTTCTTTTGTTTCTTTTGAAACATTAAGGTTTAAGAGAAATCATTAAGAGAACCGATAGATAATAACATATATTTATTATGATCACATTTTCAAATTAAAGATCCATGTGGTATAATTGTAAATAATTGTGATCATGGAGTTCTTATGTTGATTTTGAGATATAAAGATTGTCTTGATTTATTATTGGCAATTACGTTGATAGGATTATTTTAGTTGATGTTTCATTTCTGAACTATATTGTTTTCTTAAAAATCAGTGGCTACTTTAGAAAAATGAATTGTCATTACCTAAAAAGTTTTTTGAAAGATTTTTTTCTTAATATAAACACACACATATATATAATTTTAAATCAGTAATACCCAAGCAAAATAATGTTAGAATAATGTGGGCATATATTAATTAAAATTTTTAATTGTTTATAAAAACCAAGTAATATGTAGTCCAAAAAATATTTAAATTTTATAGGCTTGACATGATCATACGAATTTGCCCTGTGACACTTCATATATAGTTAATTTAATTTGGAATTGACAATGTGTGGGCTATATGTATAAGTTTATTGGACCTATGATGGGGAGACTCAATAAATAAGTTAACTCATTGTTAACTTAAAAGGGCTAGGTGCCCTTCCCAACAAAATACCGCACAAACAATTGCAAAACTATGAAGGAAGGCATGCTCTACAAATTGATAATTGATCAATTATCTTCATCAAATTTAGAATCCAGTTGGCATAAACAAGTTTGTTTATATCATATTGAATTGACTTATATGTTTTATAACCAATGTGAATTGAATTGGATAACAAAAAAAAAAACTGAGTGATTCAAGAACCTATTGTTATGTAATGTTGTAATTGTGTTGGAACTATTATTTTGCTTACACATCCTAGGTATAAAGAAAGTTCAATCACCCACACTAAACGATGAGTATCAAATAGAGAGTAATCATTGTTATGACAATCTTGCAATTCAAATCAGATTAAATATAAAGTGGCAACACCATATCCTGATATTCCGAGTGTAAACGAGTCATTCATAGTCTTAACCCTCGTATCTCAACAATTATATATGGCCATTTTCTCCTTCAAAAAAGTGTTTTTCTTTGTGAATTGAGATCTCCAATTGCTTTTTTCTCTTAGAATCTTTTTAAGCAAGAAAGAGATTCTCCAAATTATTCAAGGATAAAACATTTTAATTCAAGCTACTAAACCACTTAAAAAACTTATTCTCCTTTTATTGTTTTATTATGTTTGTTCATAACGATCAGAACAACTCTGCATTACACTTTTATCACAACTCTCACGTAATATCTCCAAAAAGTTACACTATCACATTGATGCATTTTCCTGCATTAATAGTGGGATTACAAAATCAATCGTAATTTCTAATAAATTTCTTAAATTTTAATAACAATAATTATTTGAAATAAATTTATAATTTTATTTTGAATTTTTTAAAATTATTTTATAATACTCATGAAATTATTTTAAGAACACCCGAAGTTTTCAAAAAGCGTTGAAAACCTCCTATAATTATTAAAAACTCTCTTTAAATCATTTACAATTCTTCCATCTCATCAATAATTAAGGGGGTCTTTAATATCTAAAAAATTTAGGTGTGTTTCTGATTGAACAATCCCATGGGGGGTACATAAAATAAACCTTTTCTAAAATTTATAAAGGGCATTTGAGTAAAATTAAAATAATTTCCTTTTTTTTTTTTTTTTTTCTTGATTGTTTACAAGTGAAGTATTTGTGGTTGTGTGTACACGTGCGAACAGTAGATCAGTTGCTGTCACGCACCAAACTGGGAGTCAGGGAAGTGTTTTGTCTTAATTCGGACTATTTGGACTGACTTAAAAGAATCTTTTAAAAACTAACAAATCAAACCCTATGCTGGGGTCCTTTAGTTTAAAAATGACTTATGATTTTCAAACTTTTTTCTGATTTAAGAGGAAGTTTTATATTTTTAAAATCTATAAATATCTTATAAATGTAAGCATTATATAATTTTTATAAAATATCAAAATCCACCCTGTTCAGGGCTTTTAGATATTTTAAAGATAATATATATATACATATAAACCTAAAAGAAATGAAGCTGAAAATCCAACTTAAGGCCCAATTCATCAAGCCCAAACCAATTAATGAACAACCACAAATTCAACTTTGTCCCTTCGGTTCTTCGATGTAAATACTTTTTATAACAATAATATTTAATACATTAACAATCGATAGAATTATGGGTATAAGCGTTAACATATTATCTTAAAATTAAGTAATTTTAATTTAAAATTAATATAATATTAAATCGTACAATAACACATTAGTATTTACACTAATTATTAGTGCATATAATATTTATGTCAAACTTGAGTTTAACCTCAAGTTCGATAGCTTCCATTAAACAAGTTCATGTTCAAATCAGTTGAGGGAGTCAAGCTCAAATTTGACTCAATTTGGTACTGTAATTAGGCTAAAATCAATCAAAACAATGTGATTTTAATGTTTATTGATTAAAATGATATTATTTTAAGCGATTCAAATCAAATGTTTCTATTATTACAATCTTGACAAATCGAACAACGTCAAGCTCGAATTTTAACTCGCTTAAGTTGAATTGGTTTAAGGTTTTTCCGAGCTAAACTGACAAATTAGCTCGAATTAGCGTGTTCGAAAGCCACCCTTAAAGTATTAATTTAAACGCCTAGTTTTAATATGACGTTAAATGTAAATAAAATGTGTAAAACCTTGAATCAGAAAAAGAAAAAAAGTGATAAAACAAAAGTCTCTCTCACAAGCATCTTTAATTTTACATTGTATGTGAATAAAATGTGTAAGGCCTTCTTCATGTTCAAATCTTGCCAACCAAACCACACATCATTCCAACAAACAATGCCAATTGATTTCTTGATCATTGAGATTGTTTGAATTCGAAAGAAACCAAAAAGAAATTATTATAAATGACTTAAGGAATTTGTTAGAGAACAAAATAACGATGAAAAATTGTAAAATCGTAAGGATGAATTCAAATTGAATGAAATTAAACTCAAATCTATGTTAGATTTAAATGAGTCAAATTAGGGTTGAAGCTCTAATTCGATCGTTCAATTCAAATTTGAAAGCTTGTCTACCATTTTTCATTGAAGATCTTCTTCTACAATGATTTTTAGAAGCTGGCTTTTATAATGCTTCAATTTAAAGATTTTTTTTCTATAATGATTCCAATTCGATAGCTCAATTTAGTCAAATTTACATGTTTAAAATTGACCGTTTTTACACTCTCTCTGATGGCGAAAGCGGTCAAATCTAACCGCTTTTGTCAAATTTTCGACAGTCAAATCCAATCACCTAGTTGAATTTTTTACGTTTTTTCTTAATTTTTAAATTTTTTAATAAAAATTTTAAATTTTTTACTATTATTTAATATTTTAATTATTTTTATAAAATTAATTTTATCATTTTTTATTTTCAAAATTTTTATTTAAAAATATTTTTTTAATATGTAGCAAAACGAAACTAATTTAATAACATATATTTAAAAATTTATTAGAAAATGTATTAAGAGGTTCGTTAAAAAATTTAATTCGATTTATCAAACTTCAAACTTAAATTTATATCCATTAAACTCGTTAAATTTAAATTTCAATTTCTTATTAATGGAGTTAAATTTAATTTAAATTTAATTTGTTCAATAAATATACGGAAGAGGAAGAAGACATGTTAAAAATTGATTCCACGATGTGTTGGACTTTGCCAAAAGCTATAGTTTGTACCCAATTAAAAAGCAAAGTCAAAAAGATATATCGACTTAAAATGACATGACAACTCCTGAAAGGCCTCCGTCTTCCACGCCTCAAAATTATTTTTTTTCAAAATAACGGGAATCTCTGCCCAGCCTTCTTTTTCTTTTTCAATTACTTAATTATTATATAGAATAAATTTAAAATTTTTGTCATAATATAAAACTCAACAGATTCAAGCCCAATGGGCATGCGTACGTTAAATTTAAAGTATTATCACACTTTTAAATTAAACACGCCTATCCGTTTATAATATTTTTTAAAAATTTATAAACCAAAAAAGATAAACGGGATATTATTAATTTTTTTGATAATCCAAAAATTTTTATTTTAATCAACTGATTAATCTTAACTGATCGAATAAAATAAATTCGAAAACCCATAACTACAAACTAGATAAATAAAAAATTATTAGCTTCGTTATAGTTTGAAATCTGATCACTTTGGGTGACATTTGCTCTTTACTAGAGTTAGATTCGAATAGAACCAAACACAAATAGTAATATGTTCGTATTCGGGTTTGTTTTGTATTATTTGGGTTCAGGTTTGTATTCGTGTTCGTCAAATATTTTTATAGCAAAGTTCGTATTCGTATTCGGTTTGTATAACTAAGTTCATATTCAGCTCGTATTTATATTCGTATTCGTATTCGGTTCATATAATTCGTTTTTATATTTATTAAAAATTATAATTAATACAAATAATTAATAAAATTTAATTAAAAATTATTATTTTAAGTTCGGGTTCGTGTTCGTGTTCGGTTCGCATAGTTCGTGTTCAGGCTCATGTTCGCTGAATTTTAAAATTACAGTTTAGATTCGTATTCGTGTTTGAATTCATTTGATTCGTTTTAAACTCGTTCGAACTGAACTTAAAAAGGAATCCAAATATATTCGATTCAAATCTAACCCTACTCTTTGCCACTAAAGAGTCAAACCCTAAAGATATTACTATATTACCCCTCTTTGATTTTAAAATTTTATCATATAATTTTAATTTATTTATATAAATTTTTAATAAAATATTTGTATATAAAGTATTTATTTATTCAAGTATAAAATTAAATTATATTACATTATGATCGAAATATATTTTTATAATGTTATAATAAAAATTTTAGTTAATATAATTTATTATATTATAAAATAATTTCATACTCGTTTTATAAGATGAATAGTATTATCAATAAGATGAATAGTATCGACAAAAAGGGTTTCAAATCAAATTTAAGTCAAACTGCCAAACTGAAATTTTAAATCAACTTTAATTTGACTCTTACTATATACTAATTCAAACCGAGCCAACTCGGTTCAAATCTAATTTTACTTCGGACACTCAATTATCATTTTATCATTCTAAATTATAATACAATTTTTTTGCTTTCATTACTCAAATAATAATATTACTGTAGACACGAGTCATTATAATTTTAGACTGAATGATGTTAAAAACTAACCGTCTATTTTCCTTTTGTGTATCCTCGTATTCTTGCACTTAGTGTTTGATTCGAATTGAATCAAATTTTAACTTTGATTTATTTGAGTTCAACTCAGTTTAAAGAAGTCAAATTTAAGCTTGGGCTTAAGTTATAAACAAAGTTCGAGTTTGAGAGTTAAACTCAAATTTAATTCATTACTATAGTAAAATTTATTTATTTATTTATTTATAATAAATATATCTATTAGGAATCTAAATATATTTACTATGACTTATTAGAAGTATAAATTATTTATTATAATTTGTTAAAAATATAAATATATTTATTATAAATTATTAAAAACATAAATATATTTATTATAAGCTATTGGAAACATATACATATTTATAATTTTTAAAAAATTATAATTAAAATTTTGTAATTTAAGTTTGTGAATCAAATTCGAATTCAATTTCATATGCTTCAAGTTTAAGTTAAAAATTTTTAATGTAATAATTTAAATCCAAATTATGTTAATTTATTTTCAAACTAGGGCTAGATTCGAACCAAACCAAACATAAACAGTAATATTCTTGTTCGGGCTCGTTCCGTACTGTTCAGGTTCGGGTTCGTATTCGTATTCGTGTTCGTCGAATATTTTTATAGCAAATTCGTATTCGTGTTCGGTTCGTATAACTAAGTTCGTATTCGATTCATATTCGTATTCGTATTCGTATTCATATTCGTATTCGGTTCGTATAATTCGTTTTTATATTTATTAAAAATTATAATTAATACAAATAATTAATAAAGTTTAATTGAAAAATTATTATTTTAAGTTTGTGTTCGTGTTCAGTTCGTATAGTTTGTATTCGGACTCGTGTTCGTTGAATTTTAAAATTGCAGTTCGGATTCGTATTCCTGTTCAGGTTCGTTCAGTTCGTTTCGGGTTCGTTCGAACTGAATTTAAAAATGAATCCAAATATATTCGATTCGAATCTAATCCTATTTCAAACTCATTCAAAATAATATATATATATATATATATGTATATATATATATATATATGTATATATATATATATATATATATATATATATATACGAGTAAAAGATGTGACTGGTTGGAATTAAATCCTCGTGTTTTACATGTTTTTGATGAAACGCGAAGATTATTCAAGGAATGTATTCCTCAACAACGCTACAACACATCTTGTTTCAATGATGTGCTTCCGTATTTTTATTTTATGAAAAATAAAAAATAAACCAATTTTCAGGCATGCATTTGGGAATTTTGTTAAACCACATGATACATGTTATAAACGATTCCCACTTTGGGTCCCCCGCTAATTTGAAAAGAAAAAAAAAAAAAACAAGAATTTTTTTTATAATGACTTTCAAAATTTTAGTGTTAAAAAGAGTATTTACGAAAACTGGATTTAAACTGAACCAAACATAAAAAGATACATATTCACGTTCAGTTTGTTTATTGTGGATTCGATTTGTGTTGAGATTCGTATTGGTTGAATTGTTTATTGTGAAATTTGGATTCGGATTTATATTCGAGAGTCATATTCATATTCGATTTATATTCATATTTTTATTTACGTTTGGTTCGTATAATTCGTATTTATATTTTATTGAAAATTGTAATTAATAAAATATAATTAAAAAATTTTCAATTTAAGTTCAAGTTCCTGTTTGCATTTGGTTTGTATGATTCATGTTTGAGTTCATGCTCACAAATTGTCAAAACTGTAATTTGGGTTCGTATTCATATTCAATTTTGAGCAATTTATTCGAATCAAATTCAAAAATAAATCTAATATATTCAATTCGAATTTAACTCTGACATATTCAGTGTTCTTTTATCTATAAAATGTCTCTCTGAGAAGAGTTTTTCGATAAATAATTAGTTGCAAAACTACTAATTAAAGAACGTCTCATGTTCTTTATACATAAAAAAACGCAGATAAATCTTCAATCCTACAACGACGAGAAGACTTCCTCTAAGTAACATCGTATTCATAATATTTCATAAAAATATTATGAATAAAAACAAATCCTTATAATTATACTTAAATTTAGAACTTTCAAATATTTATATTTTCATTTTAACCTTATTTTTTGAAAGAAAAATAAAAAATTAAGTGTAAATATTATTTTCAATTTACACTCATTAAATTTAATTTTTGTGCATACTTTAAGTCAAATGAATATGTTGACTAGCTAAGAGTCAATGTGTTGAGGCCTAGCAAAGGAAGTCAATGGATTGGACTCTTGAAGCAAAAGGAATAATTTTTGAAAAACCCACCACAAACCACCCCCCCCAATTGAATTATAATCTTCAAAAGGTATCCAAAGTATATACTAAAAGAAAGAATTATTTTATGGCTCTTTTCACAAAAATTATATGTTATAGTCTATTGAATGTGTGCACCAATTTCAAACCTTATTATATCAAATATAATGACTTTGTTGTAAAATCAGAACATGGTTTCTTGTAATGGCAAAAGACTCCTATGTCATGATTCATCTCCCTCTTTTAAGAAAGGTAAGGTTTGAGTATATTATTGATCTTGTCAACTCCCTTTTAACAATATTACATATCAGTTTAAATGAGTTCGAACTGAATATTAGGATTTGAGTCGAATTCGAACTAGTCTTAGATTTGATTTGGTTCAAATCTATGCCTAATCACAAATAATCAACTCAATAAACTTATATGTATATTATATCATTGATATATTAAGTGACGTTAATTGATGTATTCATGTTGTTAGAAGAAAGCTTTTATATAGAACGAGTATTTTGTATTTAGGGTTCTATTCAAATTGAGCTCGAACATGGGTTGACTCAAATTATATTCTAATTTAAATAGTTAATTCAAGTTCGAGCTTAAACTCATTCAAAATTACCAGAGATATTATCGAAAGTTATTAGAATGATAAATAGTCACATCGGCAAGATAAATATTATTATTGGTTGGATGTATAGTATTATCAGAAGGGATTTGAGTCGAACTATTAAATTTAAACTCTAATTCAAATTCCACTTAAATCAAATCGAATATTAATTCGAACCAAACTAACTTAACCCGAATCCGAAACTAATTTTGTTGTAAATAATCTCGTTCAATATAATTTATTCACGTATACATTAATTAAAAACCAATCATCACTCGATAAATAAAGAACTTGATCGTTCAATAAGTATAAAATAATAGAGTATGCTATAATAATAGAACGAGATCAATAAAACAAATAATTATATATTAAAGAGAACGAATACGAATAATTTATCTTACTTCATTCAAAATCAAACTACCTGAAACAGAGCTAATATTATTAGATGATAGACTCTTAATAGATTACATTATACATGAAAAGAAGTAAAAGGCAATAGGGGTAGATTGATTTATTGATTTCCAATCATTTGATGGTGCCCAATTAGGTCCCAAAGTGAGTGGATATCAAGTGTGAGTCTGCCTTAATTTTTGACATATGAACATAAAATGACAATATAAGATAAAAAGAAATTATGAATGATCTCAAACCATGAAAAATTTTAAAAAGATAAAAAGGAAAAACAAAAGAAAGTGGCATAATTTGTGTAACTTTTAGAGGCAAAAGTTGCACATGTAAAGGAGCCAATACCCATTTAGATTATTGGAAATTTGCATTCAGTTTTCAAAAACAAAATCACAACCACAACCATTTAGAGCAACTTTAATTATGACTTCATGTTAGGGTTTTAACATAATACTATATAAATTGCATCATTATTAGTTCAGCATTTAGCTTCCCACTTGCATCATAATATATATATATATATATATATATATATATATATATATATATATATATATATATTAAAATTAGTAGAGTAATTTTTGTTAATTATAATAAAATATGGATAAATAAGTAAATAAATTTTGAAGAAAGTGATTAACTCAAAACAAGGCCCTTTCACCTAATTTAATTAGCAAATCTACTTTTAAATCATGGTGAATTGTCTTGATTGAACCAAAAAATTTTAACTTATATTATGTTACTCTAAAGAGCAAGATAAAGTCTACTTGCAAAGATTTATGATTTTATGCTATCACATTCACTCTAAAGAACAAACAAAAAGAGACCCATTTAAATTTAGTACAAGATTCCAAATTGTAAAATAAATGGCTCTACTTTGGTAATTTTAAATTGCATTTAGCAACTAATCTTTCTTACTTTATAATAATGATTACAAGATTACATTTTGATCCTACTTACATTCATTTCATCTAAAAATATTACTATTATCCTGGACATGAAAAAATATTTAGTTAAAGTGTGAAGTCTTGAGTGCAAAGATAAAGCTAAAAGATTCGGATTCAACTTCACACTCTTGCAAATCAATTTGAGTGTACACGTTAACACCTTTTAGTATACCCATACTGAAGTAGAAGATTTTGATCATGAGTCGTTAGACTAGTTTTTCTAGGGTTTACTAACTTGATGGTTAAGCATTGCGAAAAATAGTTCCTCACCACTTATGGAAAAAATTAAGGTTAATAGTTGGAAAACTTTGACTTAAACGCACATATTTTAGCACCTTTTAATATGTTTATGTTGACGTAAAAAACTCTGACAGTAGTGGATTGTTAAGCTAATCTTTCAGTGGTTTATTGACCTGATAGTCAAATTTTGTCAAAAGGAGTTCATTACCACTTTAACTTGAGTACACACTCTAGCATCTTCTGATATGTTTGTATTGATATGGGGATGTTTTGATGGTAGGTTGCTTTTGCCAATAAGATTCCTCTTTGCCTAAAAGAATTAGGGTTAGTAATTGGAAGTTTTGGTCCTAAAAATAAAACTTGAATTGGGTTACTTTTTTTTTTTTTGTTTTTTTGGCCATCAATAAAACTGTAACAAGGTATGTTTTGGTGGGTGGTGGTGCTCCCATCCCATGTTATCTCTCTCAACAACCACCCTCCTCACTCACAATCATCAACCCACCATTTTAAATCATTAACAAAAGCTCAAAACACTATTGGAGACTCAATACTCATTTCCTTGAAGAAAATCATAAAAACACATGTATGCATATTTACATGTTCATATGCATCTCCTTTCCCATTGATTGGTCATTTTCACACACCCACATTACAAACTCCCATAATTCTTATGATGGGACACTTTATTTATATATTACAATGAATATTATCATGATTAAAAAAAAAAAAAAAAACTTAGGGCAAGTGTTAGGTACTAAGGAAAAATGTTGTTGTGGACCATTACAATTTCACAATCGAACCCGTTGAAAAGATGTGTACAAATTAATAACATGATTCTTTTTCTTTTTCTTCTTCTTTTGTCAATGAATGAATTCGAATCATAAATTTGAATTATAAACTTAAGTCATTTATGAATCCAAATCACAAATCCAAGTCATAGATTTAGACAGAACTCGAGTTAGATTAAATTGAATTCTCTCTAGTTTGAGTTTGATTTAATTTTAAAATAAATCAACCCTTTTAACTTAAACCTAATTGAATTTAAGTTAAAACAAATTTAAATTGAATTAACTTTTGAGATCTTATTTGCTTGATTCTAATTTAATCCTGTTATAAATTTAAGATTGAACCTTTACTCAAAAAAAATTAAATTAAAACTATGTTTATGGAAATAATTAATATTGCAACAATTTCCATAAATAAAAAAATAGAGAAAGATGACTTACAGTAATTAACAAAATTATAGAACTATAATTAATTCTTAATTTATATAGTTCAAATATAATTCTGAATATTCATTATTTTTTAATATTTTTTAAATATGCACAAAAAAAAAAAAAAAAAAAAGACAAAAATAACAGTGATAATAAGCATTAGAAAGATGGCTAGAGAGGTCTTGTCACTGACAGCTTAGAACTGGAAGTGGCATGCCAACTTTCTGCAAGGCACAGCCTCTTCCTTCGTTGTTATATCTGAATATTTATTTTTAATTTAATCTAATTTTTAATATTTTATTTTGTCAAAATATATTATTACAAAATAGGAAGAAGTTACAAGTAAAATATCGAATTAATCTCGAATTTAAACTTGACAAATTTCATCAAAACTAAGCTTGAGCTTGAGCTGATTAGCCAAACTCAAACTCGGCTTTATCGTGACTTAAATAATTTTTTTATAAATTTAAACTTAATATTTATTCATTCAAAAATTTGTGTTTTATAATAGAAAAACATAAAAAATTGTAGTACAACGAGAAAACAAAAAATTTGAATTTATTTATAATAGGTTAATTGAACTATTAAAATCAACTCAACTATATGGGAAAATTAAAATTTTAAAATTTAATTGAGACTTAAATCTTTATTTACAGAAAGTGAAAAAAGCTATTGAAATCTGTGTTTTCAAGGTAGGATTCTTGCACTTAAAAAAAAAGTGAAGTGCAACGGTTTGTAAAACCCGTTGCTATATATTAATGCTCTTTGTATTTATTATCATTATTATTAATATTATTTTTTTTTTCCAATAATATATATCAGAGATCTCTTTAAATTTTTGCTAAAATTCATGTAGACGAAAACATCTTTAATGTAAAATCACAACACTTTATATATGTGTCTGAAAAGAGTTGTATAACATGTACATAAAAGTACTAAAAACTATACATGTGTGTACATACAAATATATGGCAAAATAAGGCATGCAAGTCATATACATGTTATCTAACAAAACTGGGTCCCACCTACCACCATTGCGTGTCTTGACTCAACATCCAACTGACTCATCTATAAAGGGAAAGAATATTGGAAAGGGTGAGTCATAAATCACTCAGCAAATATTTTCCTAACTATATTCACTACAATCACAAGACAGGTCTACTTTATTAGTCAAACACCCATTCAACTCTCTTGTTTCATCATCTTTTCTCTTTGTGTAGAATTCGATACATAGAGTAGTGTATGTATGCACAAAGACGGTTATATTTTTCTTGTTACAGATGTCTTTTGGTTACATATTTTCTGTCTATGTCACTTATAATTCGTCTTTGATATATATATATATATATATATATATATATATATATATATCTGAAATTTTTTTGTTTATCATTATTAGATTTCTCAACTTTTATTGGAATATTTTTTTTTATTCATTTGGACTTGTACTTATGTTATGATGTTGAATGCATGTCATGATATAATATATGCTTAAACCATGTTGTTGCCTTTAGGCTTGTTTACTGAAAACATTTTTTAAAGACACAACTATGATCCAAATATCCTGAAATATTATAAAAGTTGAAAACTGATTTCTAAGAATATTTGAAAACATCTATTATGCTGATTAAACTGATGAAAATAGGGATTCGACACCTTGACCATATGAGGTTTAACTGAATTGATATTAATAAGTAACTAATACTGATATATGAAATTAAACCGAGTTTACAGTCTAAAAACTGATAATTGAACACTAATATCTGATAATTACTCATCAGATAATTTGATATTCTGATAATCTGCTAATCTAACGCACAACCAACATATATAAATGTCTTCCTGTATCACAAATGTTTGGTTATACCCTTAACTGATGGGTTTGCATACTCATAGATGCCCCCTCGTATTCACCCATAAAATGATGTCCAAAATATCGTATTTTGTTTTGAAAACATGTTTATGGATCACTTGATCTTTTTCTCAAAACACTATATGATATGTTATGTCATGTAATTATTCATCATGCATGATGTTCCACTATCTCTTCATTCTTCTTTTTTGTTTGTATACTAAGGGATTATCATTATTGTTATTATTTGGTTCAATGTATATATTTTTGAAAGATTTCCGATTCTCTAACATACTGTTGAAACATACTCATCATATTGGTTCTAGTTGTTCTTCATGATTTCTCAATGGGTTTAATTTGTTCAAAAGTTTTATATTTAGTGATATATGTTTTTGCATTTGTTCAATTCTTATTTAATATTTTTTTTTCGAATCTTAGCTATATTTCCTAAAATTTTACCGTTTCTGTTGTTTTCTTTGGTTGCACGAGTATGTGTGTGGGCGTGCTTGCTTCTATAATTTTTCTTCACTGTTCCCTGCTTGTTACATGGTCGTCCGCTCCAAATTGCATGATCGTGGACTTGGCTTTACACGAGTATGCATATCATTTTCTTTACATGGTCGTGACCTTCAAACACGATCATGCTTTCCAGATATAGGCATGCAATCGTGACCTCTGGTCATACAGTCGTGTCTCTACAAGACACTGTTTTCCTCACCTTAGTTGTGTATATGCATACAAGACCATGTGGTACCCAAAATCATGATTGCACATTCGTGTGCCTACGAGCACACGATCATGCACCATATGCTGCTTCGACAATATACCCTCTGTATTAACAAAACTGTGACTAAACTCAACCAAACACAATCCAAATCATTTTGAACATTTTCATTCATCTTTCTTGCTATTAAGCACATACTATACTTATCAATAACACCTAAATATCACGAAACAAGCATCAAAACCTCTATGGAAACATATCCCTAAACATATATACATATATATATGCTTTTAAATCATTAAGTTTCAAAGAGTTTCTTATCTTCTAATTTCCTTAACATGTTTTTCATGTCACACAACCATCATACGCATGTTCCACACAACAATACAACCAAAATCATGCTCTAAGCTCAAGGAAAACTAGGGAAAAGGTGAGGAAAACTCTTACCTATAGCTACTGCAGCTCACACATCTCTCTCTCTCTAGTTGGATTGTTCTCCCTAGCTGGATTGGTTACTGCTGGTTATTCTCTTTCTCTCTTGGGATTAGGGTTTTCCGAAGAAGGAAAGAAATTTGGGTGAGAAATGCAATAGGATGAGGATGAACTAACGTTATATATAGCAGTGGGAACACAACTGAGGGGCACAGTCGTGCATCCTAAGGCATACGATCATACTCCTATAGAAATTCAAGATTTCCACTTCTTTCTATGCTATACATCAAATAGTCTTCTAGGAAGACTTATGTAAGGCCACACATGATTAAAAATGACTATTCTACCCCTCAAACTCTTTCATATATATTCCTCATCCAAGAATCCCTCTTATAATCTTGTTTTTTAGTCTAAAATAACTATTCTAACCTTAGGATGTCGTATGGTTCACATTCGAAAAATATATTACGACAATTTCCTTCACTTAGGGTTAAAATTTCATTTAAAATTCAAAATTTCAATTATCCCATATAGCTATGATTGATTGTAACAACTTATTTTACTCATTATAAATAATATTATTTTCTTTCTAATTATAATTTAGTTTCCTAACACTAGAAAGCATAATTTTAACAAATTAAATTAAAAAAAAAAGAACTTGTTGATGTTAAGTTTGACTTGAATTTGACTCTAATGCACCTTTAGCATATCAGGTGGATTGATTGTCTAGAGAGTGGATCCTAGATAGAACTATCAATTGGTCAATTAACCTTTGTCACACAGAGGTAGATTATGACCACCTCCTTTTGGGGTGGTCATGTAGCATTACTCAATCTTAAAACCATGGTTTAATGGCTACTCAGTTTAAGCTAAGCTAGAAATTAAGTTTGTGAACTCAATTTAAATCTAGCCCTAGCTAGAGGCTATGAGCCACTTTAGTTAAGAAAAAATTGACATCAACCTAGAGATATCAAAAGTGTCAGGTCAGTTTGTGGTTGGAGCTAGACCTAATCAAAAAAAGTCTAGTCCCTGACAACCTAACATGAAAATTTTTGTGTCAAGTTAGACCCAAGGGCTTGGCAAGTTGAGCTAAGGATCTTAAGGTTAAGTTTGTAAGCCAGTCTGACCTTATCGATTATAATACTTTTTCTAATTTAAAAACATATAAATTATAATATAAATAGTAATCGACCAATATATTATTATTCACGAGTCAAGACACAGCTCGAGAGGCATGAGTAGTGCCCTGAGCCTTAAAAGAATTTTGATCTGATTCAATTTAAAAACTCGTAACTTTGTGATTGTTGGCCTAACTTGATAGGCTCGATGAGAGTTGACCCAACCTCTTAACGAAGCCACATTAACTTCTTTTCAAACTATAAACTTATATTTATTTTTCTCATTTTGAATTGTTTATCATATATAGTGGAATCTAAGTTTGATAATAGATATTAAAAACTTCTATAAAAATTTTTTTAATTTGAGATTCACATGTTCTTATATTAAAACTCGTTTTATTAACAACTTTTTTAAATGATTTTTCCAATTTTTTTTCTAATAATATTATTTATTAATCTAAAAAATTCAGTTAAAATTAATTTTTTAAATTTAGATTTACTTTGAACACCCCTATTTGAAGTTAATTGAATTCAAACCCACACTATTTAAAAAATAATAACAATAATAGTCCAAATCAAAGGTTACAGTCTCGTTTATTAAAAAAAAAATTTATCCTAAAAATCTTTTTTTATATAATTTATATATATAGAAAAAAATGAAATGAAATCTAAGTGAAATGATGGCCACCTGTAAACAGAGACAAAAAGAAATGATGAAGTTTGCCACCCCACACTCTCTTCCCAGAATTTTTTAATATAAAAACAAATTATAATAATTATTTTTCTTTTTATTTTTAATAAATTAATATTAAAATAAAATTTTAACCTCCAAATTTAAAAACTAAAAGGCTCTCCCTTCGCACGGGTATTTTGATCTCAACTCTACGTCATCTCCGCGTCATCAACATTTCTAATTTACCAAATAACTTTATTTTATTTTAATTTTATCTTTTTTCGTATTTTTGGTAGGAAATATGATTTTATTAAATTATATTTTATTTTAGAGAAATTATATTTAAGATTTATACACTTAGGACCGATTTATCATTAAAAAATAGTTTTAAATATTTAATATTTTTATATTTTCGTTTGATAAATTTTTCGTTTTTAATTATTAAGATTACTTCAGTATACCCACTTGGTACAAAATATAATTAGTACTCTAATTATATTCTTAATTATTAATTACTACAAAAAAGAGTGTAGAGAGTCTTCGTAACTCAAAATTATTGGGAACTTTTAATTATAATTAAGTTGAAGAAATGATAGCAAATAATCATAGTGGCCAAAAGAAAAAATATGGATGCAAATTTATTAGAAATTAAAATATATATATAAAAAAAACTAATTAATTTTATGTTGCATGAAAAATAATTAACTCCATAAATAATTATTATATATTACTATTGTTAATTTTTTAAATTCTACTATTAAAAAGGATTCGAAATGAGCTAATTCGAGCTTAAACCCTTGTCTGGTTCGAATAATCCAAACTCAAATTAAAGTAATTTTAGTTTGTTGAATTCAATATCAATGTTGATTCTTCTATTTTTTTTTTTTTTTCTTGGCTCTTCTCCTTCTCTTATATTATTATTCACTAATTTGAGTTTACTCGAGTTAATTTTTTTGAATTTAAACTAATATTTATTTAAATTCGATTTGATTCGAAATCACCCCAGCCTAGTACTCTTTGTCTACTTACAAAATTTTTATTATTGTGAGAATGATTAATAAAATTTTAACCATATAATATGATTTATTATATCTACTAAACGAAATTAATCATTAATTTTATAATTAATTTACCGTGCATTCTGAGTGGACCAAGTACAACATTATTAACATTATTATTATTGAATTATGAAGAAAAACTAGCTTATCCCGTGGCTTAAATTATGTAATTAGTATGATGATTAATCTCAGAAAGTTATGGCACCCACAAAGCAAATTATTATTAAAATTTTAATAATTATTATTACAAGGCTAGGATTATTACTTTTAATTGAAGAGACTAATGATAACATTATTATTATTATTATTATTATTATATCTTGTTTGGAATTTGAGAAAATGGTGGGCAGATGTGGGGAGTTCTTGTGGGGTAATTTTGGAAATAAATAAAAAATTGCTAAATTAATTAATTAATGGACAATTATAAAAAAGGGGATGAAAAAGTTGAGAAGCTTTTGTTTTTCTGCAAAAAGTCAAATAGAGCCTTCCATTTCAAAAATAATTAAAAATAATGAAATCAATCAATCTTGATGATGATGATATTTCCACCGTCGATTCAGATTTTGGAAATATACCCAATGTCTCTTATCATTATTGCATCTAACCCTCCATTTTATTTCTTTATAAATTCTTTTTTTTTTCTTTTTAAAAGATAATTGAATCTCTATCATCTCAAGTTCTCAATGAATTTGATATTTATAAATTATTAAAAATTATTTATAAATGTTAAAATACTGTTATAAATATAAATGTTATGACATCGAAGCTTAACTCAAAATACGAGGGCAAACATATTTGTCTGAAAATACTAAAAATGATAAATCTTCTCAACTTTATAATGCACTTAACAACCGTTCAACTTTATCTTCGACAAATACAGAATAATAATCATGATACTATTATCTTCTATTTAATTAGGATAATCTGATCGACAAATTTTTATACTAGATTTTATGTAATAAGATCAGAGAGATATTTCTTATATAGTTTCGTCAATGAATTTTATCTTTTCGTCCTATAAATAAAGGGTTCTACAAAAATAAGTTAACCTTTGAGACATCATTTTTATCGCCCAAGCGGCTAACAAATTCTAGCCAAAATATTGAATAACATAACATTGAATATAGTTTTTCGGATAATAGGACAAATCACATCTTTGATTTTGTGTATCTCTTGTGGATGCAATTTTCAATATTAATAATAAAAAAAATTAATCAAAATATTTTAATATTTTTAAGAAGCTGTTAATGAGATTTAAGTTTAATTAATTATCTCTTTGGACTAATGAAATAGATCATTTCTGGTCTTTATCTTTTAGAGTTTTTTTAGCCCTGGAAAGATGATCATCCGAATAAACAAAAGCAAAGAAAAAGAAACCCTAGAAAGTGACAGTAGCTAGAGATCTTCAATAACCCTCCTTTAGTTTTCCTCATAATTATTATCATATATTTTGTTATTTATATTTATTTATTTTTCTTAGATTTTCTCTTCTATAATTGTGTACTCATTTATATATACACTTTATTTTTGGAGACAGAAAGATGTATAGATTAAATTCTTCTCATTGAATCACAAAGGAGCCAGAGAAAGAGAGAGAATTCATTGTTCATCACTTTGTCGTCTATTGTTGACCTTCTCTCTAAAACAGGAAAATTCCCACTAAAAAGAAAAATGAGCCTCAAACTTTCTTACTTTTTAGGTCAATTTACATTAATTTATGTTTTTCATTCCTCCTTTCTTCATATGTAATTATAAATATACATAAAAATATTTCATATTTCATACATATATTTCAGTTGAATCTGAAACTACCAATTCTACTTCTTCAACTCTTTGCCTTTATTCTAACCACATCTACATGAACCCTTTAGTCTAAAAACCAGCCCCAACTACAAATTTCAAAACCCTTTTTTTGGTATTATTCACATTTTATAAATATAAAAAATATTTCAAAGGGAAAGTGAAAGGAGGAGCCAGATTGGAAAGTGGTTATAAGGCTTATAAATTGTTAAGGTATATTGTTATTTTCATCTCTCTCTATATATATACCTAGAAGTTTGAGAGAGAGAAAGAAAGAAAAAGAGGGAGAGAGCCTCTGTACTGTTCTTTTAGCCTTCTAAGTTCTCCAATTGAGAGCGAGCTAGAGACACCTATCCATCTTTGAATTGCTATTTGTTTTTGATCTCCTTGATTGAAAGGGAGAAAGAAGAAATATGTTTGAGGATCAACAGGGAATGGCAGCTGCAGCCACAACACACATGGGATTTCTACCATTTTCAACAGCACCAGCAGCTCCAAACTTGAGCTTTAGTGATAGCAATAATAATAATAACTCTTCTTCTTCATTGAATTGTCAACAGTCTCTCAAAACCTTCTCCTTCCCTTCTTCACTTTCATCTCATCATCATCTTCATAGTACTAATAATAACACTCATCTCTCTGAAACCCTAATTTCTTCTTCTTCTTCGCCTCATGCCACCGATCATTTTGGAGGCTCCCAACTCCTTTCATTGCAAAGATCATCTGCAAATCTCTGGTAAAGACCATGCACAACTCATCCTTCTTTTTCTTATTTGATTTCATGCATATGTTTTCATAGTCATTTCTGACTTTTTTCTTGAAATAACATCAACTTTTGTGATCTTTCGGTGGAAAATCAGGGCGTACGGAGATGTAAACGACTGCTATAACAACAAGAGAATGGTTCAGGAGCATCATTTGGGTGTCACCGCCATGAAAATGAAGAAAATAAAGGCAAGAAGGAAGGTAAGAGAGCCAAGATTTTGCTTCAAAACCATGAGCGATGTTGATGTTCTTGATGATGGATATAAGTGGAGAAAATATGGCCAGAAAGTGGTAAAAAATACTCAACATCCCAGGTAATTAAATTATTTTTTATAAAATTGAAAAAATATATTTATTATTTTTACAAAAGAAATTAATAATTTTAATTTTATGGATTTTTTTCGTTTTGCTTTTATAAATTAATAATCTTGTGAAAAGTTCATCTCACATTGGATTTTAGCCCTAGTTGTCCCCCATAACACATGCTATGTTTTTATTTCTTTTCTTGAACTTTCTTTTTCATTCTCTCTCATTATTATTATTATTGTTGGTATGATAGCTCTTGAGGGCTTTTTCCAGTCTTGTGCAGAAGATTTTAATGGGTCAAAAAGAAAAAAATGTAAAATTAATATAAAAATATATTAAAATTTATTTGAGCAATGAAGAACACTAAGTATAATATATATATATAATCCAAAGGCAAAAGCCAAAAAGAAGATATAATTAGCTATAAATATACAACAATTGATTAATTACAATGTACTATGGCAAGGAAAACAGAGAGAACTTTCAGTCTCTAAGGAAAGTAATAATAAAAAGTCATATGCATTTAATTTTCCTATTTTTTATCAGAATTAATTATATGTTAATTTTTTTTTATTTGCATTTTGCATGAAGATTATTATATTTCAATTTCATTGAGCTGTAACTTTTTTGGGGTAGAGACAAAAATTTACAAGAAAATTAGAGAAAATTAATATCTTATTTTTGTGGAAATAATATTTCAATCTTTAAATAAAAAATTCATTTTTTTGTTTATATATTTTTTATAAAATTAAATCTAAAAAATTAATTAATATTAATTTATTTATCTGAAAAAAATATTAAACCAAAGTCAATGGAAATTCTAGTATTATAATTTCATTTTAGCATGATTACTTGATTAGATACTACATTATTATTATTATTATTATTATTATTATTATTGATAAGCCTCATTTGTTTCAGCAATTATTCGTTGTTCTTTGAAATTCTGGGTTTTTCATAGAAATATTTTCAAACTTAATCTTTCAAAGTCAAAGAGAAGTTTTCCGTTTTTTACAACTATAATTCTTCGTAGACATTTTTTTTCAAAGCCATAATTAATTCATTTTGACTTTAAAATTAATTTATTTTGTAAATTATTTACAGTCCTGAAATTCTTTTCTGCAAAAATTGATTAATTTCCCCAGACGAATCAGGCCTAGCACTGTTCAAGAAATACAAATTACAAGAACAGTTTTTTGTTTTCTTGTGATCATAGCACTTTATAGAATTGCCTTTTGTCGGGGAAACATCTGCAGTCCAAAATGCCATGCCTGTGCATGCATGTCCCAGCCATTTCAGAGTCTCTTATTCCAGCTCTATATTTTATTTTTTCTTATTGTTTTGTATGATTTTCTCGTTTTCTTTGGCTTCAGATATTTAACTACTTTTGTTCCTTGTTAAATGTGTGAATGTCTGCTCATTGGGATTGGAAAATGTTAAATTTACCAAATTTTAAGGGTTTTTTTTTTTTTTTTACAATAAAGCTTGCCTCGGGGCTTAATTTAATCTCAATCAAATTAATTTTAGAGTCATTTTGATCTCAGATCAAAGATATAATACTTAACTCAAGATTGATCTTAAATATATACAAGTCAATGCATTGTATATTATTATTAAAGGGCTAACAATAGAGTGAACAATTAATCAAAGAAACAAATAATATTATTGATAAGATAATCAATATTAACAAATAAATAATGAAGTGGATTTAGACTTTAATTGTGAATATAGAGTTCTAACTCAAATATGATTCTTTTGTGTCTAATCATAGCTTTAATTCAAATGAGTTCGGTTAGGATTCACCCCTCTTTGCCACAAATATATATATATAAAACATTAATCTGTACACAAATTTTATATCTATTTGGTGAATCAAATGATATGTCATCATGTGATTAGATAATTTTGAATTAAGGATAAATTAACACTCAATAATATATTATCTAAGTATACCAAATATATGCAAAAATGATGTGCACATAATTTTATTTTATATTTTGTATGCTTATCAAAACTCACTTTCATCATGCATAAGGCTTCAGTTCTCTTCATATGAACAAATAAATTCAATCTGAGTTGAGCTGCTAAGATGGAGTTTCAATTTAAAGTCGATTCATTTAAACAACTCACAATTTCCATTCAAGCTAGTTCGGTCATATCCAGCCGAACTTGTCTCAAATTATTTCTCGCATGCTCTATATATATATATATATATATATATATATAGATAAAGCCAGCTAGCTGACCTTGCATGGCTGGAGCTGATAAATATATATATGGCTGTTTTGGGATGAAAATGCAGGAGCTATTATCGGTGTACGCAGGACAACTGCCGTGTAAAGAAGCGGGTCGAGAGATTAGCGGAGGATCCAAGAATGGTGATAACAACCTACGAAGGAAGACACATACATTCCCCGTCACATGATCAAGAAGACTCGCAATCGCCATCGCTGCTCAATAACTTCTTCTGGTAATAATGTTAAAGAAGAAGCGATTATTATGATTGTGTATGTACGATCGCTTCCCTCTGTTGGCTTTTCTTAGTTTTCTTCTGTACGTAACTGATGTCATGATGATCAATATAAATAGAGTTGGAAGAACTGGAAAAATTTCTGAGCTTTACATGCTTGTTTGTACATGGCTGTGTTAATTTTTCCAGCCCTTCTGTGAGAGCTCTCATTATCCGAAATAATATATATGTCATCTATTATAAGTTTTACATATGCATTACATACGTATATATAGCTTTGGGATTTGAAGGATACATTTACATACAAGTTTTGAGTAAGAATAAATCAAATGAGAAATAAAAGAGATTTTTAAGTATTGATTGAAAGCTTACATCCACGATTATTATGTTTCTCTTAGAGATTCTTTGTTACCCTCCTCTCTTTCCCTTTTATATGTATAAGATAAAGAGGTAGGTTTACATTCTTTTCTATTACCTTCGCACTTAATTTTCTATTTCATTTCATTAAAGATATGATAACTTGTTGATATCAATTTGAACAGAAACTATTATTTTCTTAAGTAGATGTGATATAGAAAGTCATTACTTATGAGTAAGTGTTGTTACTTGCATGCAAAACGGATACGTTTGATTATTGTTATGTAGTTTGTCACCTGATTGATTGTCTTTCTTGGACTTAGGTTTAAGAAAAAAATTCAATACAACATTACTAAATATTATAAATTTAAGATGAATAATTTTAGGTGCATACTATTAGAAAATTTTATGATATAAGCTAACATTAATTATGATTTTAGTACAATAAGATCAAATAATGAAATGGTATGATAACAATTTATAAATGAATTTAAATAATCAGCGAAGAATAAGTCTAGTACTCTTAAAAAGTTTAAAAAATATAACACTTCAGTTATTCTTATAACTTTAAAAGTTTTCAATTCAATATTCGTAATCTTGCAATTTAGATTAAAATTATTTGTATTTGTGAATTAAATTATTACACATATTTGGACAAGGGAAATTTATTTAAATAATCAAAATTTAAAATACTCAAACGAAATCAATCTAGTTTTTGGATACAAAGCTAATATAACCACCAAAACTATTCACATGAAAATGCCCATATATAAACAAATCTTTAAATTCATTTTTGAATTTTTTTGAAATCATGTAAATACTCAAATCTAAATAATGTACATGAATCATTATGCAAACCTTTTGAATACACGAAACAACAATTGTTCTTAGATGATTTCTAACATTTTTCGACAACAAAAATGACAAAAAGTAACTAAAACATTCCTTATCAAATTTCCTACATGATAGTGTATAGATTGAAGCATTTTAGTTAGGATTTATGGTGTGTTTTTGCATTGACAATCTAGTTGAACTTTCAACTTTAATCCTTGAATCTTGTTCGTTTTAGATGAAATAATGTAGAAATTAGGGTATAATCGTTTGGTGTTACATTTGTGCTTGAAAATCGAGGATTGGTAGGGGTTTGACCACCATGCAAATCACATGTGATGGAAGAGGTTAGGGATAAAAGTCTTTCAATTAGTTTTTAGAGTTTGAGGAGTTATGAGCTATCCATAGAAAAATGTGAAATAGGGAACTTTCAATCACTTTTCAATCTTTGGAGGTTTTTGAGTTCATGCTTAATGCCTGGGGGTTGATATTTTTAAATTTTGGTAGTATATCGATATTTTTAAATTCTGATATTGTCCACTTTAGTAGTTTTTTTTTTTTATTGTTTTTGTTTTAGAGTTGTTTGATTCGTAGTTTTCAAATTTTTAGTTTGTTTTTTTTTTTAATATGATATGCATTATGATAAATATCATGTTTTTAGGGTCTTTTATATTTTTTATTTTAAAGATTTTTTACGCATAATTTTTAAATTTTTAATATATTTTTCGAATAAAACATACATTATAATGAATAATATATTTTTAGGATTTTTTTATATTTTCCATGTTAAGGTTTTTTTATGTGTGGTTTATAAATTTTTGATCTATTTTTTCAAATAAAACATATATTATGATAAATAATATTTTTCTTATTATTTTTACATGGAGTAAAAGACAAAAAAATGAGCCAATATACCTAAAATTTTAGGTCAAGCGCCACTTTAAGGTGCAAGTCACTACATGAGGCTAAGAGATGTGACATCCATCATTAGGGGCATATTCATAGCCAATAGGCAAGACATTTTTGGGCATACATATTTTGGACACCTATTACAGTTATAGAATAACAGATTCAATTGAGTGTTGGTGCATTAATTTATTTTACAAAAGGTGGTGAGAGGACCTCTAACAGAGAGTTTTGATTTAGGATCAAGGAGGTTGATGAACGATTCAGCCTCTACAAGTTCATCTTCATCATAGGGCTACAACTTAGTTGCGTATCAGAGATATGAATTTACTTATGAGGATTCAACAGATAGGATATAGGACAAGTATTTTGTTAGCTCAATGTTAATGACATATGCAAACCTACAACACGTGTGGAATAAGAGATCATAAAGGGATGACAACACTAACGCAATGAAAAAAACATTGTTGTATTATCTTCACTACAAGTTAATAGGGGCTGATAACAAGAAAGTGATATTTAAAAAATGGGCCTTAACAATTGACCTAATGAACAAGCCCTAACTTGTCTATGATATGACATTATTTGATCTTTTTAGTATGTATGTTCAATTTCCATGCATTATAATTGGAAGAAGTTTGACTCTCTTATATTGGTCGCCTACATACACCATTTGCACTGCTGATTAAAACACTTCACCTCTTATATTGATTTTGTTAACTTTTCCATTTCGAATTGGTATTTATTCTCTACAACATGTATATTAAATATATCTATTAGACTTTTTTTATCAAAAAATATGTCTTTCATTTTAAAATTAGTTACATCTCTCTACACTTTTAAGGCACTGGACGTGGAAGGTAGGTCAAGATAATTAGGTAACCAATAAAATACACCACCCAAAACCTTTTGCACATTAGGTTCCATATGACCATGTATAAGATTTGACTTTTGGACACCACTCGAAGCTCTTATGCCTTATTGAACATAAATCTTCTATTCAAACTCTTGTCCTTCGTGGGAATATTATTCTATCGTCCTCACAGTCAAACGAAATTCATATGGGCACATCATGCAAACCATTGGAGTATTCATCATTAAATTCTTATTTTGGATCGATATCTACGACAAGAACCCCTGTTTGGTCATCAACATCATCATCATCATTATTTTCATCCATGTGTTTACATCACATTCATCTACATTGTCTATGGGAACCCCTATTTCATTACATTTGTTTATTGGACATCATAATTGCTAGTTGGTGCCGATAGACAAACCACTAGACAGTTGTATTTAACATATAGTAGAATGTATTCTCTTAGATAAAGAGGTAATCTAAATATAACATTTCATATGTTGATTAGTTGTAATGCCCAAAGGTCTTTTACTATAAAAATTTGTTGGTCTTATAGATAATTGAATCTTATTTTGTCTCTCATTTATCTAGAGAACTTTACTTAACAATTGAATCAATCTCTAATGTCATATTCTTTGAATTTTTATTGCATCTTGTTGCCCTCCAACACATTTCATTATATTATCATTATTATCTTTCATTCATTCTCCTTCGTAATAAACCAAAGCATATCTCTCTATTTCGATCAACCTTACAATAGTAACATATTTGTCATTACATACAAGTGTAAAATATCAATTTAATTTTTATGGTTTTAGGGGTTTGGGTTTAGACTTTAGTTTTTTCAATTTACAATATAGGGTTAACATTTTACAATTTAAAAATTCGGGTTTATGATTTTATGAATTAGGATTTGTGGCAACCCCCGCCATAGACCACTATAAACTGTTATTTATAATAATAAGATAACTATAATATTGTCTATAGCACGAATCTCCATAATAAAAGCTACTATTGAATTTAAAATTTTGCATTTAGAAGCTAGTATATAATTTACTATTAATAATAATAGCAAGAAGAAGCTGATGATGCATTGAAAAATTTTAGGTTTCTCGTCAATAAAAAATGCCTCTCATATCGTGTATACTAATAGTATAATACACATATATGCATGATCAAACTATATAAAAGCATGCAAGTCATGAAGATGTTATCTGTTGTGAAGTCGTATCCCTAAAATAGGACAACTTTCTCTCCCCACTCAGCCATAAGCTCACTGACCTACAAAAGAGAAAACAAAAAAGAAGGGTGAGTGATAAAATCAATCAGTAAGTGTTTTCTATCTCTAACATAAGTAGATTTCAAGCTAAATCTTATTTCATGACTTGTCATATTATTTTCCACTTTAATGTTTTATATATTTTTTATGTTTGAGATATTTCTATTTTCAATAATGTTCTTTGCCTTTATTTGTTTTGTTTTTTAAGAAATGTTATACATGACATGATATGCACACTTTGATGTCACGTCAATGTTGAAAAAATATAAAGATTTACCTTTGGACTAGTTTTTTGAAAACTCTTTCTGAAGTAAACTCTTTCTAAAGTAAAAGCTGTGATTTGAAGATTCTAAATATACACATATATTATATATTGAAAACTAAATCAGGAAATAATGTATCTAAAAATAACTATTGTATTGACCAGACTAATGAACATAGGAATTTGACACCCTAGTCGTATAAGTTCAATCCTATTAAAATTTATTGATGCACAACCAGCATTCTCTCTAATGAGTTTAGTCGATGACCATATCCTCTTTAATGGATGTTGGTTTCTCTTTCTAATGGATATGCGAACTCATAGGTGTCCCCTCGTATTCATCTCTAACTAATGTTTGAAACATCGTATATCTATACTTCTAAAAACACGCTATTAGATCCTTGGATCTGTTTTTAAAAAATCAGGTATGACATGTTCGGAACGTCATGCTCTATACTGCTAATCATACATGATATATTGTTTTATCTTGTTATTATTGAGTTTTGGATGCTTAAAAGTAGCTTAAAGGTGCTTTAGAACTGTTTATGTGTTTTTTTTAAAATGTATGGGCGTGTGAAAAGGCACACAGGATCATGTATTGGTCATGCTCTCGATCATGCTAGCTTATGAGATCCTTTAATAAGAATTTGGCTTACCACACGGGCATGTATCAAGGCACAAGGCTGTGTCCCACACTTGCACAGACGTGTAGCTATCTTCAATACTCTCGTGTCTTGCTTACATGAGCATGTGAATTTGGGAATACACAAACGGGCGTGTGCTCAATCACATGGGCATGTGTCTAGGTTTTTCGGGCACACGAAGATGTCATGCAAGGTCATGCTCATGCAAAAATAAGACCACATAAGTGTGTACCTACGGATACATAATCGTGTGCTCAACTTGATTTCTGCATTTTCCCATCTAGAAACCCAGAAATTCTAACCAAATCATTTTCAAACTTTAATCAAGCATCAACATAAACTCAAGGCCTCAGCAAGTATCAATATAAATTCTTCAATCCCATCTCAATCATGTCATATTTCACAAATAAAGCACGGAGCACATACACATTCAAACACACCAACATATCTCATCAAATCAACCACTCAAACAGCCAAGAAATCATCATTTATATGTTTCACACTCAAGCAAGCATCAAGCAAGCAAGAAACATTATTAGAACTCGACTAAGAGAAGAAACATGCTATGAAACAAGGTAAAAGACATAAGTGAACACTTACCTCCAGCCGTAGAAGCTTACTCTCTCTCTCTAAGAATTTTAGGATCTCTATTCTGCTGCTGGGTTGCTGATGGATTTCTCTCTACTATTCTTGGGTTCACTGGAGAAGCAAGAAGAAGAAGATAAAAGCTAAGAACTATATGAGAACTAAAAAAATAAAATATATATATGGTTGAATAGCATGACACATGATCGTGTGCTTGAGATGCACGATCGTGTATCTCATGGAAATCTCAATTTCCCTTGTTTTTCAGGTCATACATGGAATATATTCCCAATAATACCTATGCACAAGCCACATATAACTTATAAATAACTAAACTGCCCCTAAATCCTCTCAACTCTATTTTCTATTAAGAAATCTCACTTTTACCCTTGATTTCAAGCTTAGACGTACAATTCTACCCTTGAGCTATTATAACTCTCCTCCCTAATAAAAAATTTCGTTTCTAAAATTACCTGAACAATTCTAGGTATCTATCTCTCATCTCAACCTCAACCTCCCAGATAGCTTCTTTGAATCTCTGATTCCTTTATAGAACCTTGACTAATGGTAACTCTTTATTTTTTAAGGTCTTCACTCTGTAGTCCAAAATCTAAACTAGTACTTCTTGATAACTCAAATCATCTGATAACTCCAAATTGTGAACCTTTAATACATGAGAAGAATCACTTATATATTTCTTTAGTTGAGACACATAAAACACATTGTGGATTTTGTCTATACTACTAGAAGGGGCTAATTTGTAGGTAACTTTTTCAATACACTTAAAACCTCATAGGGACCAATAAACCTTACCAAATCTCATGACATGTTTGTAGAGAGCCACTATCAGAAACACATGGTCGCCAACCTTAAACTTTATTTACCTATGCCTTTGATCTGCATAACTTTTCTAACGATCCTAGGTTTGTTTAATTCTTTACCTGATAACTTGAATTTGATCTATCATCATCTGAGTCATCTCTAGCCCTATGTTATCTCTAAGGAATCTCTCTTATCAATATCATCCCAATACAGTTGTGATTTATACCTTCTACCATATAGTGCCTCAAAAGGTATCATCTGAATGGTGGACTGATAACTATTATTATAAGCAAACTCTATCAGTGGTAACAAATCAGCTCAATTAGTCTGAAAGTTCATACAATAAGCCATCAATATTAGTCAAATCATACTAGCTTCTGATTTTCTGATATTAACCTACATGGTTGTAATCATTTATATTTATAACCGTACACACTTCATGTACACAATCGTGATCTTGTACTTACAAGGGTGCATGAGCGTACATCCTACTCTATTTCGATAAATCCATGCCTAAAATATGCAGAACCCCATCCAATGCTTGGTTTAAATGTAATCAACTCATTTCATCAACATTTCACACTCTAAACAACACTAATGCATATGTCAATTTCGCCAATAACACTCAACATCATGATCAAACATCAAAAATTCTCAAAAACATATACATATATGCATATACGCTTCAAACACATTCCTAAGCAACAAATACCATCATAATCACTTTTATTTCATTATATCAGTAATCTATCATGTCATACATTCATCAAATATGCTGAAATCATTATCAAATCTTATTGAAATCATTATATCAATAAGCAAACTCATGCTTAAAAACTAAGGAAAGAGGTAAGGAAACACTTACCTCTTGTCATGGGTGATTCTTCTCTTTTTTAAGCAAAAACTCTTATTCTTTAGCTGGATTGAGAGCTTCATATTGCTCATTCTTTCCCGTAGGGTTGGGATTATCTAAAAATGAAAGGGAAACTTTGGATGAAAATGAACTAGAAACAAGTGAAGAATTACTTAAAGCTACTGCCTCTCTCTCTAAACATGCACAGTCGTGCACCTTAAAAGTGCATGGTCGTGCATGTGGGAAAATGAAAATTCTTTATTTCCCACACTTCGTATGAAAGGAATCTCCTAAGGAGAATCATGTGCATGCCACATAAGCCTTAAAAATAACCATTTCACCCCTAAACTCTCTCAACTCTAATTCTATCACAAATTCTCACTTCTAACCACAATTTCTAGCCTAAATGACATTTCTAACGCTGAGATGTTACTCCCCAATAGTTTAAAAAATGATAGTTGTACTCCAAAAAAACAAATCAAATTAAATTAGAGATGTAAATGCATATAATCATATGTATTGGGCTAAATTGAAAATTTTGACAATTTTAGAGGTATTAAAAATTTTTATAGGGCTTTTGAAATTTGAAAGAAGTTTAGAGATGTTTTTAAATTTTAGTATGCCTTAGTAGTTCAATAAATGATAATTACACCTTTAAAAACATAATAAATTAAGGGTATAAATATTATCTTACAAACTATTAAGACTATTGACCTTAACTAAATACAATACTAATTTATAAATAATAATATTTTCAGGATATTTAAGTAAAATAACATTTCAATATTTTATTAGTACTATCAATCAAATGAAATAATTATTTATAAATACTAATTTTATGAAATACAATATTAATTTATACGTAGTACTGTTTTACATAAATCTATTTTAGTGATAATTTTTTATTTTTTATAATTAAAGGCTACTCAAACTAAACATTAAAATTTCTTTGTCAATTATATATATACACCAAAATATAGAAGAGAATTAACATTTTTATTTTAATTAAAATTTTATTTTTTAGAAAAATTACTAGATAAGGTTAAAAAATATGTTATATAAAAATTTTATTTATTTTTATCTCATAGATTCTAATTTTATTGTAGAGTTCGGGATTTATTCAGATTTTTAAATGTGTTTAAAATTTTTAATGAGATTTTTTTTTTAACATTCCTTTCTGTGAAAAAAGGCAAAGAAAATCTGATATTTTAGTATTTAAAATTTTGATTAAAATTATTAAATTAATCAGCATAACTACTAAACACTAAACAGTTTGAAATTCAGTTTTGTAACATCTTTTATTTTGTGTAAGGAATTGACTTTGGGGTGGATTAGAATTGAATTTGAACAATAATCAACTTAAGTTAACTCAAATATAGAATTGTCAGCTCAAGTTCGACTTACCCAAACTGGTAAACAATAACGACGGAGAAAAAGGAGAATCGTTGAAGGAAAAGAAACAAAAATTGTTGGCAATATAAGCTTAGACCTCGATGACAATAGCAAGCCAAGCTAGAGCTCATCGCGTTAAAATTACTTTAACTCATGTTTGACTCATTGTATCGAACAACAAACTGAGTTCAAACTGGCTTAATTTGAATCCATCGATAAATTCAATTTGCAAAAAATAATTACAGCCCAAAACTAAGCTCTTGAAAGAGGCTCTAATGGTGGGCTTCTTTAGACAAAGGTCAGCACACTATCAAAAGAACCCTGCTCAATTTCTAAGTACACTTACCTCAACTGTGTACTTAGAAACTATTACATGGGTTTTAAGCCCTTTTTGGAAATATAATTAAAATTTTTAATTTTGATTATTTAATTGTTGTCCCATTTTGTAAAACAAGAAATCAATTGAATTTCATATTGAATTGGAGTTAATTTTGAGACTTTTTTTCTAATCTAAAAATTAGACAATTCATATTTGAATTGATTGTAGGGCTGAATTAAAATCGAATATATTAGAATTAGTTTTTAAGTTTTATTGGAACAAGTTCGAAACGAATTATTCAAACATGAATACAAACATAAACTTGAACTATGATTTTGAAAATTTTTAAATATAAACTCAAACACGAACTGTGTAAATCGAAAACGAATACGTGCCCAAACTTAAATAGAAATTTTTTAATTATATTTTACTAATTATTTTTATTAATTATAATTTTAATAAAATATATATGAACCAAGCACGAACCCAACTCTCAAATTCGAACTTGAATCCAAACTTCACTATAAAAAAAATTTGATAAATACAAATCTGAATACAAACCGAACTCATAACGAATAAACCAAGTACAAACATATATATGTTCGCATTTAATTCGGTTTAAATCTATCTCTAATTGATTGTCAAATTTTATAATATTGTCATTAGGGTAGCATTCAAACTGGATTGAGCTCAAATAATGGTTAGTTTGAGGCTAGCTTGCATCTAAAAGAATTAAATTTGACATTGACGAGTTGAAATTAGATTTCAATTAAAAAGTAATTTGATTTTAAATTCGATACCAGTCAAATTCGAACTCGAATATTTCATTTAGTTCAAATTATATTCATTAATAAAACTGAGTGCGATTCTCAAATTGAATTGAGTTTTTTCAATCTAAACTACTTTTTAAATTCGAATAATTTAAATCGAATTCAACCTCATTAATCTCATCATTATGGTTTGGTGATTCATTTATTGTTCCTAACTTTCACTGTGTGGATTTATTGTTGCATTTGTTTTTGGGCTTAAACAAAGTACAAAGGAAGAGTTAAGATTTGGGCTTTAATGATAGAAAAAGCTGAGCCTATGTGCACAAAATTTTAGGTTATAGACTATAATTATGTTTTATTCGAATCAAATTCAAACCATTTTTTACCTTGGTTTATCAAACTTCAATTAAACTCAAATCAATTATGTTTTATTCGAATTGAATTTAAGTCAAGAGACGTTCAAAATCGGTTTGGTTCATACTCACCCCTAACAAACTTAAGATTGAACTTGTTTGGTTTAAATTATTAAATAAAATAAGAAGAATGAGTAGAAAAAAAATAATAATTATTATTCGAGCATAGAAGAATTGTTTATCTGAAATTTAAGTATAACTATGTAATTAAAGCTGTATTTTATTTTATTTTTTCACTATTTAAATACTTATTCAAGAACTATTATTAATTTTCTCATTTTTTTATTTTCTTCTCATTGGAGAGGACAATTCGATAATTCAACCTGATATAATTCAAAATTAAATTTTGATTTCGAGATGACATGAAACCAAATTGAATTAACTTGAATGTTTTAAATAAATATTAAAATATAAACATTAACAACAGTTAAAATCTAAATTAATATATTACAAATACAATTCGATAACACGGACTTTCGACTCTATCGAAGAAGATATGCTCAATTTTAACCCATTATGTGTAGCCAAATTGAACAACAATTTACAGCAAAATTGGAAAACCAAGAAGATGCTTTGGACCATATGACCCAAAAAAGTTGTGCCATTGTAGGACTTAGTACAAACATCCCCATGTATTATGAAGATATCAAAACTATATAATATAAATGGAAAATGATGATTTATTTATATAAATTTTTGTATTATGAAAAGGTGAGATTTATTGTATTATTATGTATACATTCCAAACTTCAAAACCTCCTTAAAAGCCTAAAAAATAAAATAAAATAATTAAATCTAGATTTTTGGGTGTTTTATGTAAAAGTTAAAAATAAAATAAAGCACAAAGAACAATAGGATGTCCATTTAATTTTTGTACTAATTTTATTTTCAAATCTCTTTTAATTTCAATAAATAAAAATAAATTTTTTTTCAATTTTTTATTAAAATAATCAATTTATTTAATTTAATTTAAAATTACTCACGAACTTCCAAAAAAATAAAACCCCACGCACGCATGGATTAATTAATTAATAATGATGATTTATTTGTGTTAATAAATTAATAATTAATCTTAAAAAGTCGGGTCGGGTCCACCTCGTAAAAGCAAAATGGACTAGACAGAGAGTTTGAATGCAAAACCCGGGGCCACCGAGCCCTCCACGTGGTGCCTCGTGACCCGCACGTTCAAACCCTGATTTCAAGGACTTATATTTATACATCTTATTTATTGAAATATTTTATTTAATGATAATAATAAATGCGTATTTTGAAAACTCATTTATTTGGTGATAATAATAAATGTTTTATTAAAATCTCATTTATTCTTATTTATTATTTTCTGATTTTTTATGTAATTATTAATGTGCTTGAAAAAATCGTTCGAGGTAATTTTTTAAGTAATTTTATATACATTAATGATAAATATTAATTTTATTTATATTAATTAATTTATACTCATTAATACTAATCATTTATATATAAAATAATGCTCAAAATTATTATTAATTATAATATTATTAAAAAATAAAAAGAAAAATAAAATTCACAGAACTCAATTTTTAATTATTCTTGTATAAAAAATTTACAGCGCGTGACAATTCGGGACTCGTAAAAGGCGGAGCTTGACCAGGATTGGAATATGTGAGATTTTTTTTTTTATTCCAACTTGAAAACAAATAAATAAAGTGGCGCGTAGATCGAGCGCGTGTAGCAAAGAAACACGCACAAAAATATTAGAGCACGACGGAGAGTATTTTATTTTATTAAAACACTAAAATGATGGAAATCAGGACCGTCGCTTTTGTTTCTTTGTCGCTTCGTCGTCTTTATCTGAAGCGAGTGGGTCCACGTGCCTGTGTAAGCGCACGTGGGGCAGATGGTGCCAGAGCCTTTTGCTTTCCTTTCGCTTAAATTTGTGAGAACGTTTAATTTATTATTTTTAATTTGTTGAATTTTTATTAAATAAGTTTTTTTTTTTTATTTTAATTGTTCAATTATTTCTCATGACCCACTTGCCTCCATACGTCCCGGTCCCCTGCCCAGATGCCCGAGTCTTATCCGGTCAGCTTGCACGTGTGGTACGGACTTGAATCCGCACGTGTGACATCATAACTGGGAAGCATTACTGAAGAGGTCCCAATATTTTGAGATCCTTATTTGAGGTCCCTAAAAATATTGTTCGAATCACATTCGATGTGCACGGCAAGTCCTATTGTTTAATTTTTTTAAAATGAGTGTTTAATTTGTAATTTAGAGGAAAAATATATATACAGGACTCTTCGACAAAAAATTATATGATTTTTTATTAGGCTTTTCATTAAAATTAACGTTTTTTTTTACTAAACATAATTTAATCTGGTTTGGACTCAATTAGATTGTTATTTGATTTAAATAAATAATTCAAACTCAAATTAAAGTTTTAATTCGTTGAGTTTGATTTGAGATCAATATCTTATCATCGATTATTCTTTCTTTCACATCATAGAATGATCAATTCGAACAAGTTAAGTTTAAATTCGAATTAATTATTTTGATTTCTTGTTGAATTTAAATTAATAAATTGGCAAAAAATTGCAAAAAAACAAAACATTTTCAGGTAAATATTATAAATATTTGTTTTTAGATTTTTTGCTTATTTTGCAGAGTCTTAGCTTTGAAAAGACCCTCCTTTGAGCTTCAGGAAAAAATGTAAAAGCACTTTTATGGGTTATTCCATGCATTGTTTTCCACAATCAGGGTATTTTTATGGGAAAATCTTGGCATGCATTCTATAAAAAAGATATCATTTGAATTCAAAATAACTCATGCAACATGCAGATAGGGGTGGGTGCATATGAATCGAATCGAATCGAACTTAAACACCCTCTATTTAGTTCGATTCAAATGAAAAAATGATTTAACTCGAACCAAAATTAAAGTAGGTTGTGTTCGGCTTAAATAAAAATGATTCAATTTGAGTTTAACTCAAACATGTCTTACTCGACATCATATTGATAATTATTTAAGATAATTCAATTTCAGACTAATTACGAGATCATGTTTTATTTTTATTTTCGAAAAAAACATAATAATGATTATAATATAACTATCCATTATTTATTCGAGATAATATGATCGACAATTTTATTTTAAATATAACTCTTATGTAATTCCGTAATTAATCCGAATTGATTTGATCCAATAACTCTTCTTAAATTTTTTTTAGTAATTTAAAAAAAAAAAAAAAAGTCACGTGCCTAAGAAACATCAAGCTGCAGGTCTCGATCGGGTAAAAATGCCGAGGCCCACAGATGAATGATAACAAGTTAACGTGATAAGTTAAAGGGAAATCAGACGGTGAATAACGAAGGTTGAAGGTCAAATCGGGTGGGGATGGAAAGCGACAGTAGGATTATACGGAAGGCGACGTTGTAGGGGAGCCTATCCGACAAGACAGGGTTGGCCATTGGCCCACGTGTCAACCACCTTGCGCGTGTTTGTGTGAAAGGTCTGGGTCAGTATGTGCCAGCCACATGAACGGTAGCAGCCCATTCCGCCCTCCAAAGTCACAGACCCAGTCTCATTCATACCCTTGCTTTGTCTCCCTGTTAGGTCATATTTTGGTCCCGATCCCGCTGGCAATGTTATCAATACCCGTATTAATATCGTCTATTATACTATACATTTTTATTTATAAATTTATATAGACTGATATAATATTTTGGAAAATAATAATATAACATAAATGTATAAACTTAAAATTTAACTATAATTTCTCAAATCGAACATAAATTAACAGCTCTTGTTTTGAGCTCAAGATTTAGTATGCTTGAACTCTTTGGTTCGAGTTCGAATGTTGCATAAACTCAATTAGTCTAAATTCAAATCAATAATATTTTAATCGATTCGATTGTAGTCTTAGGGGTATTGATTATTTTTCCTCCTAAGGTTTGAGTAAATCACGCATTTCTACTATTTGAATTAAAAAATAACAAAATGCCATCAAAAACTCATTCGGAAAATACTAAAAGTAGAAGAAGATAATTTTATAAAAATAAAAAAATTTAAAATAATATAATAATTTACCTATTTGTTATATTGTAAGAACTATTTTCCGCTAACAAGGATTAAGTTTTGGGTGTCCATTTGCAGTCTTTAGAATTCAAAGGGTGGGAAGGGAGTTTTCCTAAACTTGGTGGACGATGATAATTTACTGCCATCATTTAGTTGAAAGGGACGAAGTATCGGTAGAAAAATATTCAAATTAAATTAAATTTAAATTTTTAATAATTAATTTAAATTTAAATTTGTTTGAGATGATTAAAGATATTATTAATGAAATAAATAATGTTAATGATGATGGATTTGAGTTAAACTTAAATTAAGTTAAAGCTTTTTTAAATCAAACTGAATATCGATTTGAGTTTGATTGAATTAGGTCATTCGAATTTTTTAGTCATTAAAAAAAATTTAAAATTATATACAATGTATAATATAAAGTACAGTTTTATTGTACCTTGGACAGGCCCTGGAAAATTCATTAATTTATAGTTTAATTTTGATTACAACTTGAAATAAGCTGTAGTCCATGATATGAGACAAAACAAAACAAAGCAAGCTTAATTACAATATTAATTCCATTGCTAATTACAATTAATAATTTATTTATTTATTAAGAGACAGCAAAGTGTGTCATTGTATACATCTGATTAGGGTTTAAATTAATTAATTAAAGGTGAAAGAACATATTCCCACCTAAAGTTTTATTCAAAGACATTTCCATCTCTTAAGTTTTAAAAATCCAAACACCAACCTATTAATCAAAGTCGACGGTTAAATTTAATGGTCAATAGTAATATTTTCATAGTTAGAAAGGTATTTTAGTTATTTTATTAATAAAATTTATAAAATACTTTTTTAAAAAAATTTAAAATTTTATTTAAATATTAAAAAATTGTAAAAAATTAAAAACAACCATCGCCGTTGATAAAGGAACCAAGTGGCAAGAAACGCCCGCTTAATTTCTAGGGTCTAGCCACCCCGTTTGATGAAGACAGTCAGTTCTGGTCGTCTTTATCAACAAAAATAGTCGAAAACAATTAGAAATTGTTGATCTTGACCTCATTGGTCGTTTTCGGTCATGGTTGCTAATGGATATGACCAGATCTGATAGCCCTTGCAACCAGGTGGCTGTTTCCAGCCACCTGGTTCAATGGCAGTGGCTACCTTTTTATTTTTTAAAATTTAAATATTTTATAGTGTTTTATAATATTTTTTAAAATTTTTTAACATATTGATATTTAAATATTATTTTATTGTAAATTTTTATTTTTTAATAATGGTATTACAATTATTTTATAAAATGTGTTAGTGAAATTAGATGAAAAATGGGTAAAGGGTGGGTCTTTGGATTTTAAAAGTTAAAGGATGGGAATCGTGATTGAGTGAAACCTTGGGTGGGAACAAGTCCTTTGGCCTTAATTAAAACCCTAATTCCTTATTTGGATCTGAGATTCATGCATGGGTGGAGCTGGTGAGGTGAATTGACTATCATATTATATTATTTTTTTATTAAAATATAAAATATTATATTGTTGGTGGTTTTCAAATTAATTAATTAATCTGAAGTTTAAAATTAATTCAATTTAATATTTTGTTTTGTTGGAATCTAATCTGTTTTCTTGATACTTGATGTGAATTGATGAAGGGAGGAGTTTAATTTTCAATACATAATTCAAAATTAATTATAAAATCCCCCAAAATTATAAAAAAAATAAAATTTTATTTGATAAAATTGGTATTTTAAGAAGAGAATAATGTTATTGAGAGTTATAATGTTAGATGAAAGTTCACAAAGGAAAAAGGGGTGGATTCAATTTATTTCGAACTGAGTCGAGTTAGTGGATAGTTTGAAACTAAAAGATTACCGGGAAAGTAAATAGTATCAGTGAAAGTGTAAACGAAATAAAAGTGTTATTGAATAAATAAAAGTATAATATCGAATCACATTAGAGTTTTAGTTTGACGTTGACTTGTTCAAATCGAGTTATGAATTTAACCTGAGCTAGCTTATAGGGTTGGATTCGAGACGAATCAAACCCAAACAGTAACATGTTCGTGTTCGGGCTCGTTTCATACTGTTTAGATTCGGATTCGTATTCATGTTTGCCGAACATTTTTTAATAAAGTTCGTATTTATATTCGGTTTGAATAATTAAGTTCGTATTCATATTCGTATTCGTATTTGTATTCGATTCATATAATTCTTTTTTATATTTATTAAAAATTATAATTAAAAAAATTTAATTAAAAAATTTTTATTTTAAGTTTGGGTTCGTGTTCGTGTTCGGTTCACATAGTTCGTATTCGGGCTTGTATTCATTGAATTTTAAAATTACAGTTCGGGTTCGTTTTCGTGTTCGTGTTCGTGTTCGGATTCGTTCGATTCGTTTCTGACTTATTTGAGCCAAACTCAAAAACGAATCCGAACTTATTCGGTTCGAATCCAGCCCGACTAGCTTATATTAGTTCCACTTCTATGTATAACACAATTTCGAAGATAGAGGTGAGATGTGATTGTATTAAAACCATAGGGGTAAAATGATATTAATTTAAGATAAAGGGGCACAGAGAACTTACCCAATTCACAGTATCTGTATTTCTTTCTATGGCATTTATAATAGGCCCACAATTTTTATGGGTCCATTATGTTATATAAATACATAAGCAACCCCACAACACTGAAACCGAGTAAAAGAGGGCTGGCCCTTTTGAGGAGATCTTTAAGGACCATTTTTTAAGAAATCAAAGTTCATGTCCTCCGCCAAAATCAGAAATATCAAAACAAAGAGAGAACCAAAACAAAAATTATGAATAAGAGCTCTTTTATCTACACGTAAGACTAAAAGAGAGCCACAGGAACACCTGCAAGGACCATTTTGAAAAAAATGAAAGTTCACGTCCTGGAACAAATTTTTTTGTGTACACAGCAGTTGACAATCAATCACTTAAAGGAAACAAATTGGCATTGTATATTTACACATTGTATAACAAAGTTAAAACAGCCTTTTATGTATAAATAACAAGAATTTTAAAAGGGATACAAGAGATACATACATTAAACTGGTAAAGATACAAAGGCAAATTCTTTTCATGCCACATTTTTTAGTTTTTTTCAAGTGGGAAAGAAGAGGGAAAATTTTGTTGGCAGCTGAATGGGATCATTACCATACACCCTCTTTCTTTGTTTCAAAGAATTCTAGTTGAAAACTGATTGAACTCGAATGTGGTCTGCTGTTCTATGCCTTGTTGCTTAGTTCCGGGGCTTCGCTTATGGTCATATTAACCATTTCCACTGTACTAGTGAAACCTCCCTCATCAGTGGCAATGGTGGATTGTGAGTCAAGCCCAGAACCAGCTTGAATCTCCTTGAACATTGCCATAACCTGAATCATTGTTGGACGTATCCATGGTCGATCGTCTAAGCATGCACACGCTACTCGCAAGTGTTGCAGAAGCTCAATCTCAAGGCTTGAATCCTCTTTCATGAGTTCTGGATCAAAGACGTCGCTTATTTTGAGTTTTGCATGCTGCTTCACCCATCCTACAAGGTTATTGTCACCAAAGTCTGCAGAATCTGTTGGCCTTTTTCCTGTTAGCAACTCCAGCAAAACTACACCATAACTGTAAACATCACCTTTGGTTGAACATCTAAAGCTTTGGTAGTACTCAGGCGGGACATAACCAGGCGTGCCTGCTAGTGTGCTGACGCTCAGATGTGTATCCACTGTACTCATAAGTCTAGCCATTCCAAAATCAGACACTCTGGCTTCAAGGTGTTCATCGAGTAGGACATTGCTTGATTTCATGTCTCGGTGAATGATGTGTGGGGTGCAATTGTGGTGAAGAAAAGCTAACCCTCTTGCAGCTCCAATTGCAATTTTCCTCCTTGCAGCCCAGTTTAGCTTGATCCCAGCTCTCTTCCGATCATGTAAAACATCTTCTAAACTTCCATACCTCATGTACTCATAAACTAGAAGCCGCTCTTCTCCTACCTTGCAATAGCCCAAGAGAGGTACAAGGTTCCGGTGCTTGATTTTCCCAATGGTTTCCATTTCGGCTGTGAATTCTCGATCACCTTGTCCACTGATATGTATTAGTTTCTTGATGGCCACAATGCTTCCATCTTTCAGCTGAGCCTTGTAGACATCGCCAAAACCACCAGAACCTATAAGACTGTCATTGTGGAAGCCATTGGTGGCTTCAAGAAGATCCGCAAAGGTAAGCTTTCTTAGGGGCTTGTCAAATGTGGCAAGGTTAATGCTTAATGCTTCACGAGCTCCAGTTAGCTTCCAACTGGTGTTTGCAGTGCCAGAATGTGACCGACTGTCGATATAAATATCGAGAGTCGAGTCTTTCTTTTTCCTCCTTTTCTTCATTTCCACACCAACTATAATTAAACCAAGGATGCAGAAAAGGGTGAACAACAATCCCATTACAATACTTCGCACAAGAGCAACCGTTGTTGTGTTAGACTTCTTATGCTGAGAATTCACACTTGCTGCGGCATCTTTCCCACATGCAAGAAGAGGCAATCCACAAAGACCTGAATTGTTCATAAACTTCGAAGGTGGAAACGTATCAAGCTGTCCACCTTCAGGAATCATTCCGCTGAGATGGTTGTTTGACAGATCAACCTCAGCTAAAAAGCTAAGAGAACTCATTGATGTTGGAATTGTCCCTTCAAGATCATTGCTGGAGAGGTCAAGAATGTTAAGCAGCGTTAGGTCTCCCAGCTCTGCTGGAATAGTACCTGAAAAACTGTTGTGCCCCAAATTCAAGATATAGAGAGTCGACATGGTCCCAATCTCCTTCGGAATGGTTCCTGACAACATATTGTATGAAATATCGAAAAACATCATTGATCCATTGTTATTAAATGTGGGCTGGGTGAGACCTTTATACACTCTAGTGAAGTTACAGGGATTCCGGATTGAAATTCTGTTCAACTGTTCCTGTCTAATTCCCGCAAACTCAAGCAAATTTCCTGCTCCATGGCATTCCTTACTACCATCATTCTTAATGTACACATACTTCTTTCCCGCGATGAAATTCACGGCAATTTTACCAGACTGTTTGAACAATGCAGGAGGGATGGATCCATTCAAGTTATTGGTATTAAGATCCAACCAAATTAAGCTCTTACAGTCACCAAGCTCCGGTGGGATGCTACCATAAAAAGAGTTGTTACTGAGCTTGAGAATCGCGAGGTTTGAAAGCCCGCCAATCCACCGGGGAATCTTGCCACTCAACTGGTTATTTGACAGTGAGATCCAGGTCAAATTTGTGCAGTTGCTTAAACCAGAAGGCATGGGTCCAGACAACTGGTTGAAGTCAAGAATCAATGTCTGCAATGTTTGAATGTTACCAAGCTCCTGTGGGATCTCGCCATGGAGATTATTCAACCACAGCTTCAAATCCTGAAGCTTGGATAAAGACCCCAAGCTCGAAGGGATAGTTCCAGAGAGAAAATTGAAGCTCAAATGGAGAGAAACAAGCTGAGAACAGTTACTAAGAGTTGCAGGAATAAGACCAGTAAGCAGATTATTAGCCAGATACAACTCTTTCAAGCTATTTCCAGGATCCTGACACAAATTAGCAGGAATAGAACCTGAGAAATTATTAGAACTCAGATCTAAAGTCTCCAAATTGCTGAGTTTTGACAAAGAATCAGGCAGAACACCAGCGAAATCATTAAAGGATAAAACAAGCTCCTTCAAGCTACTCATTTGCAAGAAAGTGTCCACAGGCAATTCACCGGAGAATTTGTTATTAGAAATATCAAGAGAGGACAATGAAGTGCAAGCACTGAAGCTGCTCGGAACTGTACCCGATAAATTATTTGAAGAAAGATCGAGCTTGACAAGAGTTGAACAAGAATCAGATAGTTGCAGAGGAATCTCTCCTTGAAAAAGATTGTTTCCCAGGAGAAAATACTGCAAATTTACAGCTGAAGAGAGCACAGGAACTTGGCCTCCAAATTGGTTGCTAGAAATGTTCAAGAAAGTGAGCTTTTCACAAGCTGAGATTGCATGAACAATATCAAAATTGAACTTATTAGCTGAGATATCAAGATGCTCCAAGGCTAAACAATCACCAAAAGCAGGCACGGACATTGAGATGTTGTTTGCAGAAACATCCAAGAACTTTATATTCTTGCACTTTGATACATTTATCTCTCCTGTCATTTTGTTACCCTTCAAAGCTAGCAACTTTAAGTCCTCACAACCATTGTAGATAATCCATGGAATAACATTAGGGCCTGAAATCTGATTATTGTAAGAAAGATCGAGAGTCTCCAAACTGAGCTTCAACCCACCAGACTCTTTTCCTGAAAAAGCAAGAAGATTACTTGAAAGATTAAGACTTTTCAAGCTTGAACAAGAACCCAAGTTGGACAGAAGGGAGAGAGACCCGGATAAGCTGTTGTGAGACAGATCTATGGAGGTTAAATATGAGCTGCACTTAGATCCAAGAGGGAGAGAAATGGTGCCTGAAAGATTGGTGTTTTGCAAAAACAGAGTTTGGAGACTTTCAAGAGTCAAAATATGATAAGCAACAAGATGAAAATCGGTGTTTAAATGAAGAGAAGTAAGGTCTATTGAAGAAACTCTTGTTCCATTGCATTTTACACCATTGAAGCTACATGGGTTTTGGTTTCCTTGCCAGTTTTTCAGCACAGAAGGGTCTGGCAGAGCAAGTTTGAAGTTGATCAACTGCTGAGCATCCGGGTTTGTTGCAGAAGTTGAAGAAGAAGAAGAAGAAGAAGAAGAAAGAGAAGTCTCCGAAAGAAGTAAAAGCAACAAAAAGGAGAAGGTGGTGAAGATAGCCATTAGAAAGCTGAGTTAAAAAGGCTTAAAGCCTGAAGCTCTAAGAGAAAGAACTCTTTAAGGGTCAGTTTCAGCCATTAGGGAGAGCTCAAGAATGAGGGAGAAGGAAAGCTGTGCAGTTCTCTTGGTTGTTTGTTGTTGTTTTGTGCTTGAGAGCTGTTTGTGTTGGATGGAAGCTGCAGCAGAGAAGAAGAAAATAATGAGAAAAATAATTAACAAAAAACTAATAATTAACAAAAGGGATGAAAGTGAAAGAAATCAAAGTAATCAGTCAAGGACCAAAGTGAGAAGAATGAAAAGTTTTGAGGGGATTCAAAGGGGTCCTTATCAAGTTGAAGAGTGGACACAACAGCTGTTGCTCACATGCCATGTGACACTCCTTGTTTCATTTAGAATTAATTTTTAATTAATTATTTAATTTTCATGTTTCCAAGGAAAACTCTTGAATCTAAACTAGGGTTTTGGGTCTTCAATCCTTATAAATTATGTGATAATTTTGTCTTTCTAGCCACTTTATAAAGAACGTGAGTCCTTAAGATTCAATCAAACTTTATACATTCATACTACTCACAATTCTTTAGGTATTATTTCTAGCTCAAAATCACATGTAATATATAATATCTGGGTAGGGCACAACTGGAATCAGAAGAACTCGATTTTAAAAGTTGGTGTCGTTTAGTCTAATTTAAGATTAAATTTAAATCGAATATATTCAGATTAGTGTTTATGTTTGATTCGAATAAATCTAAAATAAACTGTTTGAATCTGAATACGAATACGAATCTAAACTATTGTTTTAAAAATTGATAAACACGAGTCCGAATATAAACACAAATCCGAACTTAAATTAAAATTTTTTAATTATATTTTATTAATTATAATTTTTAATAAAATATAAATATAAACTATACGAACTAAATACAAATATGAACCTGAATACGAAGCAAACACAAACCTAAACTTCACTATAAAAAATTCAATAAACATGAATCCGAATACGAATCAAATCATAATAAACAAACTCAAACATAAATATATATATATATATATATATATATATATATATATATAATCATTTTATCATATATATACTAAGAGGTATTCGAATTATGATCATTTTATTTTTTTTATAATTATGATCAAATAAACTTGAGTTAAATACGAATCATTTTATTTTTTATTCAAATTAAACTCAAACTAAGAGTAATACGGACACAATATAATTCATAATGATCCCTATATCTAGAGGTGTGATTGAGTCGAACCGAATAGAGTATTTCTTGTTAAAAGCTCAGCTGGATTAACCCGTTAACTTTAATTGCATTCTTTAAACTTCATAATTTTTCAGGTTTGATTTGGAAATTTTTAATTTTTAATAATTTATTAATATTTTATTCAAATCCAAATATAAATTCAATTTAAAAGCCAATGTTGAGTGATTTGAACTTGAATTTACTCCTCTTCCACCTCCATCTATATTTATTGTTGCAATTAGAAGGGACCTCATATTGGTCCTTGATCATTGGGTCCAATTTTTTAAATTTGTATTCTATTTAATTAAAATAAAATATTAATATTTTAATAAATAATTATTTAAATAATATTATATATACATAATATTTATATATTTTTTATATATTTATAAGATATTATAAATATTAGTTTATATTTAATTCAAAATTATTCAATTATATGATAATATATTACGTTAATATATAAAGTATGTATAAAAATTATGTATATATAGTTTTTTTTTTTTTAGATTCCCAAAAATTCGAAGGGTTTTAGTTTTGAATTTGGGTTTATGAAAGAATTTTCTTCTAGTACAATGTAAGGAGACAAATATTTCTAAATAAGTATTTTCGAATCAAATCGGGTTTCAACTCTACAAAGAGGTCACTCCAAGTCAACTAGTTGTTAGCCTAAATGACCATCGGGTTATATCGGTATACTATTTAAATAAATATTAAAAAATATTATGTAAAATAATTTTACATATTTAATTATTAGATATTAAACGTAGAATAAAACTTATTGAAAATTGAATTTGATCTTCTAGCCAAGTATGTCTATCTTTGCTCGCAATAAACTGGGTTTAAGTCCAGTCTTAAATGATATCATGTTGATATCAGCATACGGGGCTAGACTAAAGGTTGTGGGCCAACACGACCTACACAATTTTGACACGACTCACAAATATGATAGATCGTATCCGAGCCTCGTAAGAAAAGTTACAAATTTGTCAAGTATAACTCCTAAAAATTAAAAGTTTTCAAATATAGAAACACAAATAATTTTTGTCAAACCGACCTATTAAAAATCCTACGGAAGCACGACCCCTGATACTACAAGGCTCGCCCTAAATCTTCAAATTTTGTGGGTTAACACAATTAGTTAGGGTTTATATTTTTTTATCTATATCAATCGATCAATCCTAATTAATTAAACGGATCAGATAAATCGAAAATAAGCTTTTATTATGATTCGAATATTGATTATCTAAATGATCTTTGTCTTGATACAAAAAATATGTACTTAATTTTATAGTTTGAATTTTTTTGGTGAGCAAATTGTCATCTCATTGAAGCTTCAATCTTAAAAAGGAAAGTGGATTTGGTTTTGATGAGGTGATGATGTGTGATATGAATAAAGTTGATTTTTAATAATAATTAATTTTACTTTAATTAATTTTTTTATATTTATTATTATAATTTATTTTCTCTCTCTAAAACTGTTTCTTTGTCTCTCTAGCTTTTCTCAGTGATCAACGATTGATCCATCACTGTCAATTAATTGAGATTAATTTTTTTAATTAAATATTAATTTAATTTTGTCTTTTAATACTTTTTCTTTTTTAATTATTTTATTATTAATTATTAAATTAACAGCATAAAAATATATTAAATCTATAAAAATTTGATTATAAGAATATAAAAAGATAAATGTAAAATAAAATTGTAATTATTTTTTAATATGATTTAATTAGAAAAACATTTACGTCCGATATAATAATATTATTTAAATCATACAAAAATAATATTACAATGTTTTAATGTTTGAAATATTCACTATAGCTTGAGATTTATATCACGATAATCAAATCACGTATTAAAATATGCATTAATAAAATTTTATAAATTTTCAGATACACTTTCTACTATATCATTATTTCTTTAAAAATACGTATTTATCTATATTGATAATATGTATTATATGATATGTTCGCTGTACGTAACAATTTTTTATACACTTTAAAATACGTATCATTTTTCACTTATGATCCATTATGTGATACATATCGAGTATTGTATGGTACTAATAACTATGAATTATACAATTAAAGGTTAAAGCCATATATGCAATTATTCGGACTACATAATTACATTACTCGATAGGTGTTATTATGATCTCGATATAATTCAGATACATTCTTTACCATTTCATTGCTTTTCCATAAAGGGTATCGATATGTATAATAATATATATCATACGATACGTTCTCATATATATCAATTTTTTATATATTTTATAATATGTATCATTTTTTGCTTATATCGTATTGTACAATACATCGAGTATTGTAGGTATTAATAATTATGAATTATACTACTAAGGTTAAGGCTAAATGTGTAATTGTTAGGGTAAAGTGTATAATTAATTATATGACTTGATAGGTGTCGTTATACTCTTTATATGATAATAAAATAAATGTCGAGAATATCATATCAGCAAATTTAATTGATGAGAAATTTTGACCGCGATAACTTTTAATTTGTTTTATGTATTACAATCCTAATTTAGTTGAATAATTCTAAAATTTCTTTTAAAATTTCATTAATAATTTGTTTTTTTTTTTAAATACTCCAAACTAGTGCCATACCACTAATAAAAAGGCCATAGAAATTTTATTAATTTGTAATTTTTAATAAAAAAATAATTTTAATTATTTCAATAAACATTATTTACAATACACATTAACTAATAAATTAATATTATGTCTGATTGCATATTTTATTTTAGATATATAAAACAAATGATGAAAAAAAAATTATATTTTTTAAATAATATTTTTCGAATGCGCACACTTAAACAATATAAAACGAATATATATAATTTTAAAATTGTAATTTAATCCTTTAAATTATTTTTAAAATAAAATTTTTTATTATATTGGTTCATTTATACCATAACAAATTATTAAAGTGAATTTGTCTTTTGATACTTTTTGTTTGGGGGAAATAAAGAATTCATAAAACAAAAGAGAACGGATGAATTCGAAACAACCTAAACGTAGCAAGAGCACTTGTTCGTCAACCAAAACGAAGGTAAAGACCAGGCAAAAACTAAAACCATAATTTTTGTTAGCCTATTTCGGTTCCTACGGAGATAAAAATCAAGAGTCCGAAGAAAAACACAACCTAAAAGCAAGAAGAAGCCTTCGCCAACTATGTACAACTTGGGTTAAGAGAATTAGAAAGGGTAGAAGTTATCATGGTTTTAAACACAAATATGATTAGTCGATTCAGCCGGTTTGATCGGGACTTAATATCTAATTCAATTCAAACAAGGTTGATTTAAATATTTGCTGTTGGACCAACTTGAACCAATTCAAACAAGGCTGATTCAATTCATTCATAATGTAATTAACGGTAAAAAATACAAAAAAAAAAAACTCATTTTTATCAAATTAAAATAATGGAAAATAAATTTACAAAATAAAATTTAAAAATGATTATATTTTTAGTTTATTAAATAAATTTACGAAATCAACATGCATGCGAAAGCAACCACAAAATCGTAATGGCAAGACTGTCCTTACACTGTCACTCGCGCTCGTGTATCAAAAAGACTGTCCCAAACACTGACCATATTAATTATTTCTTAGCACAGTCCCACTCTCACCTATTGCGGGTGCGTAGCACGCACCAATCAGCCGTGGCCCACGGCCTTCTATGAATGACAAAACAACATCAATTTTCTAGCAGTTTCCGGCTCACCATGCACCTGACAAGTCACTTCAGTATTAAATTATTTGTGCGTGTGTGCCACGTGCTGAACTAGATTCTTTTTCGTCAACACTTATAATCAGTTTGGCAGAATGGGCGGTCTTTGGCCGTTGATCGGATCTGACGGTGAAGATTGAACTAATGATGTTGGAAACTATCAGTGGTTGGCTTCTCTGTATCCAACAGTAAATCTAGTACTCATGTGGTTAACTACGTAATTGTCCCTAGGCAGTGGAAGCTTCGTATTTGTTTATGAGGGTAGTTTGGTAATTTGAAGGTTTCAGGGCCTGCTTTTACACTTAGATGGGAACAACACAAGTACAGATCACAAATAGTCCAGTTAAACACAAGACAGTTTAACTGCGGTTGAGTTGAAAAAGACCGAGGATATTTTAGTAATTAAAATGAATGTTGTAGGTTGACAAAAAGACCTAATCCCACCCAACGTTTTTCTAAAAGATACGTCACCCTTTTAATTTTTTTAATTTAAATATTTATCTATTAACCAAAATTAGTAATTAAATTTAATAATTAATTATTAAAAATATTAATAACTATAAAAACATATTCATCTCTTTAAATAAAAAATTATAAATAATAAAATAAAATTTTATAAAATATTAAAATAATATAAAATAAAATAAAATATTTTAAATTTTAATGAAAATATTAACAAATTTGAAAAAACGATCAATACTATTTATATAAAATTACATTTGTGTCACTCAAGTTTTTTTTACCATAGAGTAAAGAAAATTAGGGTTATTATCGTAATTAAGTGTGATTCTTTGTCCCATTTGGTTGGAACCTTTGGGAGTGAAATGTTGTAACTCAGATAAACAAAAGTGCATTTGGTTTGGAAAATTTTTTATTATCAAAATAAAAAAATAGATTATTTTGAAAAATAATGTATATAAATTAATTTTTTGTTTAAATAAATTAATACATATAAATATTTATTATATTCGATAGTAAAATATTATTTTATTTAAATGTCTCTACATATATTAAACTAAATCAAAAGTTTTGAAGCGAAAAAAAATATAACAAATTAAAGATAGAAAACTATATATAGAAAATGGTCGAGGGAAATCAAAACCACTAATTCTTGATAAAAAAGGGTTGGAACGGAAAATCATCTACTATTATTTAAAAGTTGTACGAAACAGTCTGTTGTTGATTAAAAACTATAGAACAATTGTCCATATCGTGAACGACATGAGAGCAACACCATGCGGGGATGATCTATCTATAAGCAAACAACATCACAACGACAAGCTCTAACCTTTGTTGTCTTCTTCACACATTGACAAGATCTTGTTGTTTTTGGTTTCTTTACATGAAGGCGGTTGGTCATGGGTGGTGACAGTGGTGTTATCGTAATATTTAATTGACAAAGCAAAAAGATAATTTCATTAGACGAGAGTAATCTCTTATTCCTTAAATTAAACGCACTCTAATAATTAACAAACTTCTTTACGTGACATTTTGATTTGGGCTTTTCGTAGGCCCAATCAAAATTTCCTTTTTCTAACTAAAAAAACACATTTCTAAAGAAAAAAGAAAAAAAACATATGTTATATTTAATTTTAAAATTTGAATTAGAAAAATGATTTCATTACATAAAATTATGTTTCAATAATTTAATTTTAGTTTCTTAAAGTAATTTCCCCCAAAAAAATATATGCACTTTAACCATTCTTTTTTTTAATTTCTAGAAATACTCATGAAATGGTCGGCGAAATTAAATTAAAATAAATATATTTAGTAATTTATGTATTTTAACTCAAGATTTTTAGCTTTTTGTTGCATCAAATAATTCAAATTGCAACTACCCAATAGGTTTAAAATTAAATGTGTTAAAACTCTTAAAATTAATTTAAAAAAAAAAAGTCAACATGAAGGACAATTGAACTTCATATTGGGTAGGTTTGAGAAACTTGATCAAGGGTCCCAATTCATCATAAGTTTGGCAACCTAATTTTGACTACTCATTCTCACGAGAAGCCAATTATACAATATTGGGGTATTAACAAATCGATTTGCTCACAAATTATTCGTGATTTGGGTTATCAAATTGAACTTAAATTTGTTATTGTTCAATTCAATAGGTTTTACAGCTCGATTTGAGTATAATATTAACAAACCCTTAAAACTTAAAATATTGTACTGAAATGTTTAAAATTTTATTTACTAAATTTGATTATTAGGGTAATTGATAAATATATAAGTTATGAAGTTTGACTGTAATTTATTGAGTTAAACTCAATTCAATCATTTCTATCTTGAACTTGAGCTAAAAGCTTCCCAACTTAGGAAGCTCTAACTCAAGTTTTGCTTTAGTGCAGTTGAATCGAGTTTAAGCCAAATAATACTATTTATACATCTAGCCTTATGTACTTTTTGTTAGTACAAATTTTCATATCAACACATTATTTATTTAATTATGAGGTCTTTTTCTTATAATTTTTTTTTTTACATGTGTATTGTTGAGAAATACAATCATTTAATGCACAACTAATACACTGATAATAAGATATACTTATATATTTAGACAACTGATTTGTCTCTTGATTTATATCCACAGGGATGTAAATAGGATATTATATGCTATATCTATGATTTAGGAGCTAAATCAACTATTGTATATATAGTTCCCTTGTATTATCATTAAAATACATAACAAATTTTATTCAATCGTTTCATGGTATCAGAGCTACTACACTCATTAACCTACTCTTTTTTCTTTTTTGAATTGCCTACCTTCATACAAATGCACCAGTAATTGTGCACCATTCGCCTTTACAGTTGAACAATATTTGAATTCGATGACACTATTTAATGGCAATAAGTCCAATTCTATGGCTAATCATGTCGGAAGTGCATTGATCATGATTGATAGCTCAGATACGATTTTTTGTGTTTATAATATTAATAAAGAAGTATGTTGGATACTCAACATGAGAACCACTAATTACATGGTTTATTCTCTTGATTTATTTACCACATGCTCTTGCGTTATCAACCAAACTATGCATCTATCAAATGGAGCCATTGTTGTTGTTGCGCACATAGGCAACATTAATTTTGGTGATTTTGTTTTATATAATTTGTTATGTGTCTCATCCTTCAAACTAAACCTGATTTCCATTAACAAACTTATGCAAAATTCCCAGTACTTTACCATTTTCACCAATAATACTTGCATGCTACCAACAATTGGGGAAGATGATTGTGATGGGAATTGAGCGAGGAGGACTTTATGACCTTGATACCTTGCAAAGAACCAGATACAATACAACCACTGCACTAGCCTCTTGTTCCCTAAAACTTTGGCACTAATGTCTTGGTCATTTGTCAGATAAAACCTTTCATTTACTTTCTCGTTCAAATGCAAACATAAATCTTGTGATATTTATGATTGTTTGATTTGTCCATTAGCTAAGCAAATGCTCCTTTTCCTTTAAGTTCTATTTACACTAAAACACCATTTGAATTAATATATGTTGATATTTGGGGTGGTTACTATATTCCTTCTATTACAGAAGCATGATATTTTCTTACCATTGTTGATGAATTTACTTATTGCACATGGATTTACTTAATGCATCATAAGCCAAACACCACATCATATATAACCGAACCATAAATGTCTTAACTCCACAACAAAATGGAGTGGCTGAAAGAAAACACCATCATTTTATGGAGAAACCATTTTAATTGTTGCCTACCTTATTAATCAAACTCTTACAACATTCCTTTAAGGCAAAACACCTTTTGAAATGCTTTTCCATAAACAACCTACATAGAATCACTTACAAGTATTTGCTTATATGTGATTTGCTTCAACACATCACCACCATCCCACCAAATTTGATGTTAGAGCTACTTGGTGTCTTTTCTTAGGATATCCATATGCTTAAAGATGATACAAAGTCTATGATCTCATAATTGGTAGGATTTTCATTTCATGTGATGTCATTTTTCATGAATATATGTTTCCTTCCTTATCATCCACTATAAACCCATTATACATGTACATACATTGCAACATGATGATGAAAGCCTCATAATGCATATTCCTCCTATTATTGAAACATCTTCATCTAAGTATCTTAGATAAAGAGAACTTCCTTCTTCTAATCTTGAAACCTCTTCACTAGAGACTCTTTCACCTATTATTGATCAACCTACTCTTCATCCACCAAATCATCTCTTACGATTGACCCGTTCTACAATAATTCCTAATTATTTACGTAAGTATCATGTTGGTGTACCTTTTCCCTCACAAAAAGCCCTATCATCCAACTTAGTCTTGGTTCCAACTAGAGTTATTTCACATCTTTTATCTAATGTTCTTGCTTATGATAGATTATCTCCTAAAAACCATGCTTTTACTATTTCTCTTTCAACCAAAAAAGAACTATCCTCATTTGCACTAGCAATTTATGAACCCAAATGGTGTATTGCCATGCAATAAAAACTTGATGCTTTTAAGGCTAATGGCATATGGTATTTGTAATAATGACCTCTTGAGAAGAAACTTATTAGGTGCAAAATTACAAGGTAAAGATCCATTTAGATGGAATAGTTAAACACTATAAAGCTAGGTTAGTTGCAAAAGGATATAACAAAATTGAAGGCCTAAACTACCAAGAAACATTTGCTTCTGTTGCCAAACTTATGACAGTCCGTTTACTCCTTGGTTTTGGATGAAAGGGGGAGACACGAGTCTGCAAATTTCATAAATCATTATTTGACTTAAAACAATCTTTATATCAATGGTTCATCAAACTTTTATCTACATTCAAGAAAACCAATTTCAAGTAATTCAAAGGAAATTATTTCTTGTTTTGCGATCTCAAAATGGTAAGTTTATTGCTTTTCTCATTTATATAGATGATATGATTCTAGTTGGAAACAACTTATAAGACATTGAATGACCTAGGACAATTGAAATATTTCGTAGGCATTAAGGTTGTATGTTGTAATAAAGGTATTGCTTTTTCACAATAGAAGTATGCCTTTGAGATTCTTGAAGATATAAGATACCTTGGAGCAAAACCAATTTCATTTCCTATGGAACAAAATCTATCTCTTAGCAAATTTAAGGTTGATTACATTGATGTCCTATTTTCATACCAAAGACTTGTTTTTGATTGATTTATTTAACCATCACATGACTTGACTTGGTATATGAAGTTCATGTTTTAAGTCAGTTTATGGACAAGCCATGAGTACCATATTTGGAAGCAGCTCATGGTGTCCTATGACATGTGAAACAAATATTGAGGTAAGGAAATTCTTTCTTGCAATAAATTTAAATCAACTAAATGTCTTTTGCAATGCAAATTAGGCTAGGTGTCGTGACACTTAAAGGTCAATTACTAGATATTTTGTATTTCTTGGGTAATTCCTTAATTTTCTAGAAAACCAAGAAGCAAACAATAATATCACGATCTAACCCAGAAGCTCAATATCAGTCCATGGCTACAACTTGTTGCAAAGTTGCATGGTTGAAGACAATCTTACAAGATTTAGACATTACACATTCACATCTTGCTAATATATATTGTAACAACCAAGCAGCTTTTCACATTGCTTTAAACCCAATCAACCATGAAAGAATAAAACATATAGAGATTGATTGTCACCTTATACAAGAAAAGGTTCAAGAAGGAATGATCAAGATGACTCATGTAATTACATCAAATCAATGAGCTAACATTTTAACAAAACCATTGAGTTTTTCACATTTCTTGACACTACTAAACAAGCTAGGAATAATTAATATACATTCCAAACTTCAGGGGGAGTGTTAAGAAATACAATCAACTAATGCATTGATCATATGATATACTTCTATATTTAAACTACTGATTTGCCTCTTGATTTATTTCACAAGAATGTAAATAAGAAATTATATTGTATATCTTTGTTTTAGGGGCTAAATCAGCTATTGTACATACATACATACATACATACATATATTTCCCTCGTATTATCAATGAAATACATAACAAATTTGGTTTAATATTTTCATATATGATTAACAATAAGATCTCACGTTAAGTAGATTTTATTTGCTTTTCATTTATGTTTAGGGATGTTTAGAATTTAATCCAAGTCAAAGAATTAAATTGAACTATTTAAAAATTTTAGTTTGATTTGGTTTAGACAACTAAATAATCTGATTTAATTTGATCAATTTTAAACTTTTAATTTATGATTAAGACCAGTTTAATATGAACCCAGTTTAAATTGATAAATATTTTAATGCAGCAAATTGACGACATCATATACTAAAGAAGAATAACACATCTGAAAGATGAGAAAAAACAATATCATTTCATAAGATGAAAGATTGATCACGTTATAAAAGTCGTTGATTGCTTTAAGATATTCTCTTGACAAATAAACATTGTTGCATCCCTTATGAATCTTTCTCTCAAGTAACCAAATAAGGTTCATATTGTACGGTCAAGGATTGTTCCCTTTGCTTGCGGACTCGACATGACTCCATGTTGTATAATTTAACTTTGATTTAAAGCAATTGGGTAGAATTGGTCAAGCTCAATGCAGTGCCAACGTTGGTGACTATTGTGAGAACTGGTGACTTGATAAGTAAACCTGAGCTAGTTTTGATAAGTAGAGCTGAATTGGCTTAGTTCAAATCTAATCCTAATAGATTATTTCAGCCTATCAAATCAATTTCATTATGTAATATATGTGGATTTTAATTAATCTTGTAATATTAAAAAGAGAAATTAATTAAAATAATCATAATTTAAATTATTTATACATTTTTATCCAAAAAAAAATTATACAATTTTAGCTAAAATATTGAATTAATATCAATTTTACCATTTTCTCTTCTCCTTTAATGTTCAATGTTTTACTTCTCTAAAATTTTGTCTTACCTCTCATGAGATTTCGTTTTACTTCCCCAAGATTTCGCCTTATCCCCCTAAACCCTAAACCATTCCCTTTTTCGTATTTCGTCTTGCTTCTTTGAATTCCTATTTTACCCTTATGAGATTTCATGTTTCCTCTTTAAGAATTTGTTTTCTCTATTTTAGATGATATAATTCCACTAAAATTATATAAAATTTTTAAAGTAAAAAATATATGAGCGGTTTAAATTATAACTATTTTATAATGAGTTTTCCTATTAAAAACTTTGCAGGGGCAAATATGTCAACATATTCACACACGCGCTCTCTCAGTCAAGATAATATTCTGGGCCCCAAAACAAGCTATCATTTCTCAGGTGGGTCCACTCCGATCCATCTTCTCATCCGATTTTGAATAAATTGGCACTGAAATTTTGAGAGAGCTGCATGATGGATGATGCTGATCATCAGAAAGTTTCGGGTCCCATACACTGCAATCAACACGTGCTTCTGTCCAGTCTGATGACGTGGACCCCATGAAGAACGTAGATTTCTATAAATGTAAGGTCTATCTCTTACCGTTGATTTGTTTGAACGCTTGGTCATCGACAGCTTGGCATGGCTGTCACGGTTAATATAGGGAATATTATAATAGTATCCAAAATTTTATACATTTTAGTTATTTTTTTATTAATTTAAAAAATTATATTAAATAGGTAATAATTGAGATTAGAATTCGTAAAAGGACTGATTCCCACCCAAGAATTCTCTCATAGACAAGTCCATCGCTTAATTTTTAAAAAATTATATATGTATTTTTGATAATATTTTATCTAATTTTATTAATATTTTTAATAACATAACTAAAACATTCTTGTTAAAAAAATAAAAAAATTATAATAAAAAATATTAAAAATAAAAAAGTCAACCAATATCGTCAATAGCGATAGCCACTGATAATGGTATCAAATGATAAAAAACGACCACTTAATTTAAAGGCGATTAGATTTTGTCGTTTCCGCTAGCAACTATAGTTAGAAATAACCGATGGGACTAAGATGAATTATTTTCAATTGTTTTCGATCATGAATGCTAGTGGAGGTTGGTTCCATTATCAGTCAATGACGATTATTGTTTTTAATTTTTTATGTTTTTAATATTTGAATAATATTTTATATTTTTATTAATTTTATAAAATTAATTTTATAAATTTCAAATAAAGTGATTGCTAAATTATATTAATATATTAAGGCTTTTTATTTCTTTTTTTTTTCCCATTTTATAAACATGTTAGAAAATTGTAAGAACTATACCCATTACCATAAAAAAATAAAATTTTATTTAATAATAAATACAATATCGTATTATAATGTAATTAAATAATTTTAAAATTATGACAAAATAACAATAAATATTAATATTTTTTTCTTGTGAATCTTAGGATTGTACAATTATTTTTATCGTAAAATATTTTTAAAATTTTCAAATAAACAGTATTTTTAAAAATTGAGGAATTAAGATTAATTTAAAATAAAAATTAAAAAAAATAAATAAAACAAGGGGGCCTACAATTTTGATTATTTTCTCTTTCTGAAGCGCATTGAATGACCCAATCCAACAAAAATATAAAATAATAAACAATTGGAGAAAGAAAGAAAGGAACACCACACGTGTGCAAACACGCGCACGCAATTATTTAGGGCCCACTTTATGCTGGCTCTGGCCCATTACTTTTTGGGTGGTTATTTATCTATTTTTGTATTTATATTTATTTTTACAATAAAATTAAAACAAAGGGTCAGCATTATTTAATTTTATAATAAAATTTTGGGATTTCGTATACAATAATATTTTATATATAAATAGCTAAATATTAATGAATATAAATAAATTGACGTATTATTATTAATTAAATAATTTTAAATTAAATTAAATATTTACTCATATAATGATATATTAGTTTATTAAATAATTTTGATATATTTTTGTTTAAAATTTATCAAAAAAAAAAACATTGCCTATACTATGAAAGATCGATATCATATAATTTAGCAAAATGTTAAAATTAGTAGATTAAATTACTCGGTAAAATATATTTATAAACAAACTCAATGGTTACCCAAGTTTATTGAGATATTTCGAACAGTTTTGATATATTTTACAAAAAAATTGGAGAGAAAATTTGTTTTTCTATATTACTTTATTTTGTCTTTAATTTAATGCTAAGGAAAAGAGAGAGAGGATTAAGTAATGTAATGGAGATTAATTAAGTTAAATAATTAATTAAAGAGTGAAAAGAGAAATGTTGGGTGGGAGAGGAAAGTGGGACTCACATTCTTTTTGGTGCTTTGCTTGTAAGAATTGGAAAAGGCACAAAATAAAATATTAGAATGAAAATCAATGCCACACCAGAGAAGATGATTGCATGAAAATTGGGAACCCAACTCCTTAATTATTTTGCTTATCATTGAAATATAGAGAGAGAAAAAGAGAGAATATGGGTGAATTCGAATTGAGTTTATTCAAATATGAATTTAAATTAAACTTAAACGAATCGAATTAGATATTTAGTTCAATAGCTTGGTTTGTTTGCACATTCGAAGCAACATTGTTCTCTGCTAGTATTGTTCATTTCCCTGATAATTTTCAATGAAATTATACGTTAGTTCAAATGAGTTCAAATTAAATATTATGAATTGTGTTGTGTTTTTCATTTGCTTTAACATCAAATTGGGCTTGTGGGCTTAGGCCCATTAAAAAAGTCCAATAACAAGATGTCTATTTGTGGGGAACTCCTACAAAAATGTTTTGATTCAAGGAGCATTTTGTTTTACAAAATCAGGGCTTTTTTTTTCTTGTTTGAAAGAGCATTATCCTATGCACTTAAAATATGTATAAATTTTAATATGAATAATTGTGTATCATTATATGAATAGGTGTTACTCTATTCTAATTAAATGCATTGTTTCGAAAAACATTTACAAATGACTTGAAATCCGAAGAATATTTTTACGTATTTGGACTATGCTCGAAATTAGTCCTTTAAAAAGAGTTCAATCTTTCTCCAAGACATTTTTTTAAACACTAAGTTAGATTTTATATCAATATGTTTTTGTCACTAATCATCTCTTTTTCCATCTATTTTAACTAAATGTTACTAGAAAAAAGAACGAGTATTAATAATTACAAAAGTAGAATTGCATATCGTGTATTAAAAATTTAATTTTTTTTATTGTGTCACTTATAAAAATACATTTACATCATCATCTTGAAAAATATCATAAGTATCATAGAAATTCTAAATTTTCTTAAACATATTTTGCCACATTATTGCTTCTAAAAAATGTGTATTGATCTATATCTGTAATATATATTGTATCGTATGATACACTTACCATATCATAATGTTATGTATATATACTTCTATATAACTATTTGTATATTTAGATGATGTATTATTATATGATTAAGTGTGGATTTATTTTTAACTCAAACTTATCCAGTCATGTCTCAATCATATGATAACATATTATTAACGTATACAAGTTGAATACTTAAAATTATATACAAATATTTTGATTGTAAAGGTAATACCAAAAGTGCTTCCACCAGCTCATCTCCTTAAGATTATGACTAACAAACAAGGCCTTGTGGGTCACAACTTACATTTTGCAAGCTAAGTCTTTAACTTGTATTAGGTCAAAAGCATGACATTTCATTTCAAATGGCAACAAATATGGTCATGGAGAGCAAAAACAAAAACAAAATGCTTTTAAAATGTTACTTCAACAAGTTAGAAAAAATATATATATATAAAAAAAATAATCTTAAATCTTGGTGAGATTTCAATACAATGAATCTATCTGGGTTTCCATTTTTTTTTTTTTTAATTTCTGATTTTTAAACTAAAAAACCCTGTCTATTTTCCTTTTCCACCAACTAAAAAGAATTTTTGTACAAAAAATAAAAAATAAAAAAATGGCACCAATTATTGAATGCATATGTACCAAATGGGTCCCCAAAAAATCAGCCTAATTTTAACAAACTTTGCTGAATTATTTTACAAAATCTTTCTTTGAAATTTATGCATCAATTGTTGAATTTTATTCTTAAATCTATGACAAGGACAACACCCAATGATTTTTTTTTTCAAAGACACATTAAAAAATTGAATTTGACAAAAAGACTCCAAATCAAACTAAGCTGATAAAGTCTTCAATGTTGGATAAAGCACGATAGTGAAATTCGAATCAAATTAAATTAAGTTCAAATAATTTGAATTCATTCTTTGAATTTAGCTCAAACTCACTTTTACAGGTTCATAAGATTGCGGCTTGAATTAAGTAAAATATTATAAATTATTAAAATTTAAAATTTTGCACATACACTTTTAATATTTTACTCTCTCGTTTTGAATACGAAAGTAACTAGTAAATATACAATTTATAGGATTAATTATAATTTTTCGAGCCAAACTCAAGTTAACTGTTCCTATCTTTAGCATGAGCTTACAACTTCCGAACTAGAGTTTTATATAAACCTAATTGAGCCAAACAATACTCATTTGGGGTTTGAGATTTTTTTTTTTTTTTGGTCAACATATTATTAGATAAAATTTTAACAATGAATACAACACAAATAAAAAAAAAACTAATATATCATTATATGATTAAATGATTTTAAATTAAAGATAAAATAATACTTAAAAACATAATGATACATAAATTTTATACCTATGTTCATACCCATTATTAGTATATCCAATATTATTGAAACTAGTATTTACTAGGGTTGGATTCGAATCAAACCAAATGTAAACAGTAACATGTTCGTGTTTGGGCTCGTTTCGTACTGTTCGGATTCAGATTAGTATTCGTGTTCGTCGAATATTTTTTGACAAAGTTCGTATTTGTGTTCGGTTCATATAACTAAGTTCGTATTTGACTCGTATTCGTATTCGTATTTGATTTGTATAATTTATTTTTATATTTATTAAAAATTATAATTAATAAAATTTAACTAAAAAATTATTATTTTAAGTTCATGTTCGTGTTCGTGTTTGGTTCATATAGTTCGTGTTTGGGCTCGTGTTCGCTGAATTTTAAAATTGTAGTTCAGGTTCGTGTTCGTGTTCGGGATCGTTCGATTCGTTTCGGGCTTCTTCGAATCGAACTCAAAAACGAATTCAAACATGTTTGGTTCGAATCCAACCCTAGTATTTACCTTCAATTTTCATGTTAAATATTTTAAAATGTTCCCATTTAAGAATGCCAAAAACACAAATTTAACTGTATCTAATTTTGTAAACCCCTACATAGTTGTAACATGAAAATAGTAAAGAGTACTGAAAACAAGTCATATAAAGAGTATTGAAAACAAGTCATATCATGATAATAATTCAATATGCCATTTGAGACAAAGAAAAGAAAGAATAGATTAAGAATAAATTGTCAAATTAGTGTAGGCTATAGAGAGGAAAAAATTATTAAAGGTAACTATTTTAATCCTAATTTCTTAATTGATAAGATCTCCTTAAAATGAACTATTTCATAACATGGAAATATTCTTTAAGAAATGTATTAGATATGAATATGATATGAACCTAAATTTAACTCATTCGAATCTTCTGTATAGCTTCCTGATTAGTATAATTACCTAATATTACTGTGATCAATTTCATTTCTTTCAAGTAGGAATGAATTCAATCTAAGCCAAGTTTGGAATTGGCTTGCATTCAAATTAAAACCATAATATCCAATTTAAGCTTGAACTCAAACTCATTTGAATTAGTGTATAATGCCACTGAAAGATTAGGTTCAATTCAAACTTAGTTGAATTCAAGACTCAAGTTCAATTCAAATATATTATGCCAAAATTTAGCTTGCTAGGTTAATCATCAAAATGTCATCGATGAGATGAATAATATTATCGATGGTATTTGATAGTATTAATACGAAGATGAATAGTATTACTAATGAGATAAACGATGTAATTGGAAAAAGATTCAAGCAGAATTTGATCTGAACTTTCAAACTAAAACTTTAACTCAAACTTAGGTAGAACAAAGTTGAACACCAACTTGAATCAAATTGGCTTGGTTTGAGTCCTCCCCTATTGGAAGACTATTGACAAGATGTATAGTGTTGTTAAATGGTTAAACAGTGTTGTTGATAAAATGAACAATGACAAACAAGTTGATCTCAAGCCAAGTATAGCTTCAATTTGAAATTATAATTGATCAAAATCAGTTCATATTGAATTCAACCCTACTTTAGGAATCAAAGAACATGAAAACAAAGCAAAATAGTGACAAATAAAAGCAAAAAATTTCTTGCTACATTTTTTTTTTAAATTTCTGGACATCTTTATTTGGCTACACAAAAACAAGAAAAATGTAGGAGAATTATAAGATTCTTAGAACATTAGACAAATTTAGTTAAGAAAATGATCCAAATTGAACGAACAAATCTTGAATTCTTTGTGTTTTGTAAAGAGATCACAATCTCTTATAAGTTTAATTTTCACTTGAATTATTAAGAAACAACATATCATGTATTTTACTTTTATCTGAATAATATGTTGAAATAGACAGTCATTTCACTTTTAAGATGCTACTTAACACATACGAATCATGTTGCTTGGTTAATAGGTATTACTTCTAATGAATGGGTTGAGGTGTAATGGTATTGCTTTCAAGATTATAAGTATTATTTAACTGCCCACCACTCACTCCTTATCATGTAGTAGTTAAGGTGTTATCTACTACTAGATGCTACTCGTAATTTGAGTTTATTTCATTTAGAGTCGTTTAAGGATTTCTTTAAGAAATAAAAAATCCTAATAGGGTTTTGTTTAGTAATTATTAGATTTTTGGTGTTTTGATGATAACAAAAATATGATTAAATATGCTAATTTGTCCAAGACATAACTTAGTTCATGACTAAAATTGGACAAAATCATTATTTTACAGGTTATGCCCAAATGCACAACCATTTGGATTAGACACATGCATGTGCATTGTTTATTAGACGCGCTTGCTAAGTCACAGTTCCACGTAGTTTGTCCATGCTAAGGACTACCCTTTGAGCAAATTTAGACATTGCCACAGATGCCTATGTATGAGTAATTTTGAATTAGTCATAATTACTCATGAGCAAGGGTCTCCTATGCTCAAGGGCGTATGTGCAGTTAAGTAAAAATCAAAGAAAACTATAGTTAACTTTCCATACATGCCCGTGTACTTCAACCTACATGTCTATGTATTAAGATTTAAATAAGGACATGACTAATGGTCCCATGCAAGCTTCTCGTGCTTATTTAAACTGAAGACAATCAAAGATTTGATGTAAGCCTGTGTATTAAACATACATGCCTATGTATGGGCAAAATTGAGGGCGTGCTAGGTCTTATGCTACCAACCATGTAAGTAGTCATGCTAACTCTTGATTATTTTGATTTGATTTTCATGTATAAAAGCACATGATTATGCATCTATGATGTGTGCCCTTATCTATACTAGCGAGAGTAGTTGATTCGACCATTTGAGTGTTACTTAAGGTCATAAATGAAGAGGTCATGATCATGTACTCAAAGGCACATGTCTATACGTATTGTGGACGAAATCCTAGAGAACTATCATAAAAAAGGCACAATCTCAAATAACTAGTGTATAAAATCGATTTCTATAATGAAACTTCAAGTGGTTTACTTAAAGAAGTGAACATAAGAGGTTGGTGTGGAGAGCTCCAAAACTATAAATCATTCATTGTAATAAAAGAAGTAATAAACTACTGAACAATATTTACTCTCTTGGACTAACTTGATTTTGAGTGAACAAAAGATAAAATCATGCATGTTTTGGCTTTATTGTGTGACTATTTGCTTTATTAATCTTGTACATAATCTCTTATCCGTTTTCTACATAATTAACCAACAAGATTCTAATCAATCGGAAAATAAATGCAATATGTATAAATTATTAGATACCTTCCAAAGAAAATTTTTATATTTATATATATAAAAAAAAAAAGGGGGATCTAAATTCAATGAACAAGAAATGTGTGGTGATCTTTATTTTGGTCAAAATGAAAGAGGTCTCCATCATTTGAGAACTCAAGCATCACCAACAGTTTAAGAATAAGAGGTTTCCCTTCCATAACATGTGAAAAAACAAGGACTACTTAAATTAAACAGTGAATATCTACTTTGTTCAGTGGGCGTTCGCCCCCACTACACAGATTCTGAAAAGCAAGTGGGTGGTTTTAAGACTTTCGTGCTGGGATGCTTAATATTTGAAGTTAAATTATAAAAAAAAACTAAATAAATAAAAAAGAAAAGCGGTCTAATATTTCTTCTTATGATATAGTTTATCCGTTTCACGTATTGTTCACTTTGCCAAGATTATTATTGTTTATTTAGTGTTATTATTGTGATAAGACTGTACATTAATTCGAAAGAAATACTATATATTCAAACTAAGTTTGAGTCAATTTTTAATTCCATTTGATTCAAATTTACCCTCGACTAACTCAATCTTTCCTTAACTTTAAAAAATGTTTCTTATAATATTATTCATCACGATGAATTAGTAACTGAATCAATTAAAAAATTTAAACTTTATCTTACTTGTTATAACCTCTTGTATCGTAATTATGGTTATAAAAATTGGATCGATCACTTATATCTGTTTAATCGAGCCCAATAACTTATCAATTGAATTAAATTGTTTAATAAATTATATTATATTTTTGTTGGGTTTTAGAAAAAAGTAATAAGACCTCTAATAATTGAGGCCCAATCCAATTATTATAACATTGATGGCAAAAATAAATAGATATTTTAATTTATTTTATATGATATTAAATTAAAAATATATACAATGAATTTTATTCAACATACCGTAGAAAAAATTATTTCAGTATTTATTTCTAACCATATTCCTTATTGAATCAAATTTAGATTAAAAAAATAAAAAATACTGCAGAGTTAGTATACTGCAAAATGACTCTAGGACGATAAAAGATGTAAAAAGTTGGTGAACAATTTTACTTTTTTCACGTGTCAGATTTGGATTAAAGGGGGACTCAAGGCTGCATGCTTTTTTACTTCAAGAAAAGCGTACAAGGAGAATCAGTTGGTTCTGAGGCAAAAACCCCACGTGCTCCATGTATAAAAAGTAAATTCTGAAAAGAAACCTAGTCAGGTAAAATTAGAAGAATATTTAGATTCAATGGGATAATGTTGTCTTCCCTTTCTATATTTGCATCCAATGGACAACAGTAAACCGTACGGCTGAATTTGATACAGCCAATATCATATCCGATATAAAAAAAAAAATAATTTAAAATTAATGAGTTAAAATTCACACTCAACTTTAAAACAAATTAATTTTAAATTTGAATATTTAAATCAATTTAAGCTTATTTTTTATTAAAAAATAGATTTAATTATTCAAAATCAAATAACTCAATTTGAATACAATAAAATGAAAATGGTTTTAATTAGGACATAAATAACACAAACCAATCTACAATTATTTTAGCATAATTTATTTTTATAATAAAAAATTCTCATGTCTCATTTTCCTAAGCTTTTCTATAGTAAAATTATATACACTTATAATAAGTTTTAAGTTGAATATTAATAATTATATTTTATTATACAATTAAATTATTTTAAATTAAATATAAATAACATCTTAGTAACCCATCCTTATTGATACTAAAAATTTATTATTTATTATAAATATTTAATTAAACGGTAATATATGATTATTGATATTTAAATTGATATATTTTATTATTATATATGATGTTACTTTTTTTAAGAATTATTATCAATACAATGAAATGAGAAAAAACCCCCCCTCAAAAGAGAAATAAATAAGCGTGACCACCACCAATAAAAAATTAGAAATTTCCCAAAAGTTGGTTCCAGGCTAAGGCCTGGTAAGCAGCAGTTAATATCCACAACCTAAGGTGCTGTATTTATTTGAAATCTCCCTTCCCCTTCATCAGGCACATGCACGTGTGCAGCACCAACCAAACAGGTCATTAATGACTTTATATTAACAGCTAAAGGTCAGATATTTATGCATGAATGCATCATTCCCAATGTCTACAAATCAGGGTTTCTTAAAGGGGTTTTTAACACTTTCATCCATCAAAGTTTTTGAGTACATTGCACTTAACGCCAGTACCATGGGACCAATCAAAAAACCTGTCTTTAAGTAGCAGTTAATGGTAATATATGGAACAGACCAACTTGTCATGATTGTGAGAAAGACAAGGACATTATAGACTTCAAAGGTCTCTTTGCTAGGGGATAGCATAAAGGCTACAATTGAACTGTGCCTAATAGTATTAGACTCAAGCTTGGAAAGATTGGATACTCAAACATCATGAATTATATATTTATCAATAATACACATATTCAATGCAAAAAAAACAAAATTTAAAGAATGCAAGTACAAAGATTTTAAACTGCTAGAGCTTATTGATATTATAATCAACTCAAATCTAGCAACAGCAAGCTGAAACTTGGCTCGAGAGCTGAATCAACTTGCAATAATTGAGCTGAGCACCTGAGCTACTTGCAGCCCTAGTTAGGACAACCAACGGCAATTTCTTGACTGGACCGGACCAAACTGTTTCTCGGAATAGTAGTGTTATGTTCAAAAGTCTACAAACCCTAAGGATGAAGGGGACACTACGCCCTATTAAAGCTACATAGGGAGTTAGAGGGCAGATGTAACTGTATAGGGGCCACTATCAATAAGCAGATGCAGGAGCAAGATGCAGAATCTGAGATTGTTTATAAATTTCACATGTTCAAGATTCCTATGTCTCACCTAACATTATATCAGCATTTACTAAGCCCGCTTGAAGTTCTGATACTAGAATTTATTCACGAAGTCCATGTTGTACCAATACTTCTAAGGCCTAGAGTTAGGTTTCATTGTTTGTGTCTCGGAATGCAATAGTCTAATGCAAGATAAGAATACCAGAATATTTGTATCTAAATTGAATAGTGACATGGAGTAGGCATTTTATTGAGGAAATAAATTACTATTAATATTATTTGTGAAATAATGAAACTTTTACAGGGAACTTGCTCCCACTCAACAGCATCTTTTCCCTTTAACAAATTCTAGAACACAAAAATGAAGACGTATAAATTAAAAAAAAAAAAGAAAAAAGAGGTAATATTCGTTTTAGGATTCTTACCTTCTAGGTATAAGAAATTCCTGGAATTAGGTGAGTAAGAAGCTCAATTTTGCTTTGTCTGTTTTATAACTGTCTGACTGTTAATTGAGTCTAGACCTTCTCATCCAAACCAGTGGACTCTGTATTTTTTTGAGATTTATTGCTAGGCATTGAGTAGCTGCGACGCTCTTTCCCGCCGGGCTTGGACGAAGCATTACCATACCAGATCATCCCCAATACTGCAATGATCATACCCAGAATCACATGGAGATTGAGACCCTCTTTTCCGAAGAAAATGAATCCTAATATAAGGACAAGAATGGTCTTCATGTGGCCGAGAACTTGGAATGACACAGCAGTGAACCTGCCTATGCAGATGAATTGGCTGAGGTTGGTCCCAACTGCAATGCTACAGGACAATATTATGAAGAACTGCAGACAAGAAAGAAGAATCCTTGTCATTTACTGCAGCCAAAACACAGTGCGAAATAATGGACAACACATCCGTGTTCATATGGATAAAGAAGCACATGTCCAATATCAAATGTAAGAGCCAAGAGGGAACAACCTCACCATTAATAAAGGGAACAACCTCACCATTAATAAAACAACTAGGTTCAATATTGGCAATAAAAATATATATGCAAAAATTTACATCAAACACTCACTAGCTTATCATACCTATCAAATACCTGAGCAGAATCTAAGGTCATGAAGGACATATATACCTGTTATATTATCTCAATAAGCCAATGTCTTATTTAAGAAGGAAAAGCAAATCATGGTGTTAAAGAGCATCCAACCTTGTATTTTAAGAACATATTCACAAGACTGCTATACTATATGACCTTACAACTCAAAGCATGTTCATGTGCACTAGTTTAAAAAACCAACATCATAGCAGGAAAATCTTATGAGATATTAATTTATAACTCCAAGATTGAAGAAGCAGAATGCCTCTCTTTAAAATTTCATACAGTGAAAACTGCCAGCATTATGAGCAATTCTTCTTGTAATTCAATTACCATGTCAATTGAGCACTAGATGAGAAATGCAGGCAGGCAACAAAAAGATTGTTCTGCATATGTCAAAATCTTAAAGCTTTGCAGAGACCCTTACGTAAACACCAAAGATAACTTGGCAGGCAGCAATTTCAGTTCACTAAATTGGATCATTTTCTCCCTAGTGCAGCACTAGCCTATATTGGTGGGATGCCTTGCATATTAGATAAAATAGCCACAGTTTTATCCAAAAATATTTCAGGGAGACCCCAAGGGTGAATTAATTGATTAAGAGTTAAGGAGTCCTAGCGGAGGCCATGGTTCAAACTGTGTCCCGAGGTGTGATGTTCCACAATAAAGCATTGCCTCTAATTTAAGAGTTTTGGGTTGTGGGTCAGACAATCCCGGGGGGTTTACCAGGTTGAGTTCCCCCCAATTAACAAAAAATCTATATTTCAGGAAACCATCAAAATATATGATGCAGTAAAATGATTGGAGCAATTCCCATGAAAGTGAGACAAAATATTAAGAGAAGTATGATGACAACAACATTACATGTACTGTAAGACTTGACCAAAAAATGAAAGAAAACTGGTTTGACAAAAATCTTCCATGATGTGCAGATATTTCATGGACACAATTGCTTAAGACTATACGGTTACTTAAAATAAAGAACAAATAGACAAAAAAATTGATCATACTGGGAAAAAAAAAACAAGCACAACTTATCAAATAGTTGCAGATAGAAAAGCTAAACTTCAAAGTAAAAAACTCAAATCAGTTTCACCAGAAGTTAAAGCAAAAAAGATCAAATGAACAGAAAAGGAAAACTAGATGATGAAAACAGATTATCATACTTGTACAAGGAAATTCAAGACTACCTACTACTAAAGAGCCTGATTCAGATTAGTTGAACCTGGCTACACCAAAGTCCTAAGTGTCTTATTGATGAGAGACCTGCCAGTCAATGACAGAAACTCATTAGATTTATTTCTTGCAGAGTTCTAAAGCAATCCCACTTATTCAGAGGATTTTCCAAAGCATACGGATATGACTTTGTGGGAAAAAGAAAATCACCTAAACTTATGAAAAAGTAAGCAAAAATACTCTTCTTTTATTAACTTATTAAATTAATAATTTCAGAGAACAACCCCTCCATTAAATTAATACCAAAGCATGACACTTGGAAAGTTACAGTATTCCATCCCTCTCTATTCTTTTCTCTTCTCCATCTTCACCTTCTCTATATGTTCTAGTTCCTGAAAATGTGGATGGTAGATGCTCAAGGAACACCACCCAGCATCCAGGTTTATATCATTTGATTGAAGTTGACAGCACAAAAAAACTGCATCCTTAAATGAAGTAAACAATATGGCTACATATATCTCTTAAGTGAAGTAAGGGAAAAGAATTTGTGCATTGAATTTGGATGACATAGGTACTACATAAAGTAAATAAATAAAGGTTAAATGGAGACAGATTCAAATCAGAACTAGGTCAGTTTTAAATATAACAAAAAAATTCCAAGCTTTGCATTACAAAATCCAACAACCGGGCTTGTAGAGTGGATGTACAGAATGCAATAGCAAATTTAGTCAGAGACTTGCATATTATAGTAATTTACTCTTAACTGCCAGTAAGAGTGCTCTACTAACTAATAAAAAATTTTATTCATATAACCACGGTTCAAACTTTGATGATATCCTGATATAGCTACATTTTAGCACAATAAAATTTTGCACAGGTGCAAGTTTATTAAAGTACTGAGCCAAACAACAGGCAACACCTAATGATAAAACCAGAAGACTGTTATTAAATGCCAGAAGCTGTCTGATGGCTGCCCTTCCCAAAACTATGCAATTCCTAAACAAGTGCCTACCTAAACAATATTTTGGGTCCCTCTCATAGATATTTCTCACGTTCCTTTTGTCCATATGTTTCCTCTTGAGCATGATTTTGAAGGTTCCATCTAAGACAGTCTACATACATATCAAGGAGGCCCAGCAACTCCAATTGGATCCTCACTTGCTCGTTTAATTGGTCAAGCATTGGCCATTTCTGAATGAAGCTCATAATTTATATGCCAACTAAGGTAATAACAAAATCGGACATTTTTAGAATGAAACATGCACTCAGTGACACAGATACAACTTGAAGCCTTTATGAAATGCCACCAGAATAAGATGTTCAAAGACATTAAATCATAATAAAAACATGGAGAAAAGGAATGATAAGAGCCATGCTGACCAAACTTTTCATAAGCATATACAAGCCTCTAAAGCAGAGAGAAAATATCATTATAGCAGCTAAAATGAAACAATGCTCATTTAACCACACACACTTACCACTGATGTTAAAGTATAGTTATAGGCATCAACTCTCTTATTTGTCAACCAGTAGTCCAGAAAGGGCCCAACCAGCAGCAGAGAGCCCGCTTGTACAGGAGCTGTATGCCCCAACAGGTTGAAAGATCCAAGAGAATACTTCCTTTGAAGATAATGTACATACTGCACAAGCATTAAAGATTAAAATAATGTATTACATTCACCAAATAAGGAATAAATCAGTGACCAACATCAGGGTCAAGAATGGAACAACACTGTCCAAATTCATTCACAGCCAAATACAAGCAATAACTCTTTCCACATGGGGTAAAGATGGTGTGCCAGGTTAACAAATAGAAGCTAGACTAACATCTGATGCATGTATATAAATGTCTGTGTAAACGACCAAAGTAAATTGACATTACCACCTCCAAAGTCTACCTTAGTACAATTCTTAAGTAGGATGAAGGGGTCGAATAGAGGATTACTTACATACTGCTGCAACGCTGTGCTCCAAACAGCTATGAAAGCAGCTATAAAACCTTTGGCATTGACACTCACATCTGTAACAGTACACACTGCAACACCAAGAAGAACTAACACTATGCTAAGCTTTGTGTCTCTTGAATATCGCACCTTGTCCAATACAACTTCCAGAAAACAAGATACTGGGATCATACTCAACTTTGCAATCTGATAAGAAATTTTGAAATCAACAAACATTGTGACTTCTGAAAATCTAAAAATACGAAAACAAAACAAAATATTTAGAGGCTCACTGACACTGACCTGATAGAAACCTACTGAGTTCCACATTAAACTCACATTCATTCCCACAATAGAGAAGTTTGCGAAAAGAACAAATGTCAAAAGCTCAGATACTGGCAGATGAGATGGCTGGATAAAACCCAACCATCTAAGAAAGACGGTCAAAATGGTAGTTGTGGCAAAATGCAGACCAGTTAATGTTGTAGCTGCACAATATCAATACATGGAAACAATATCAGAGTTTAAGCAAATTACAAATGATCAAGTAAAATTTAAGTAGATCTTCAGGTCTCACCTAAAGCAAACATTATACAGTACAAATAAAACACATGCGCTTTTTAATAAAATAATATATATATATATATATATACATATACACGTGTGTGTCTCTGTGTGTGTGTGTGTGTGTGAGTCAGCTTTATCACAAACTTTTCCTCATGATGTATATCACTTGATTCCCTATACCAATTTCACAGAAAAAAAAGTAAAAACAATTAGGAGTATTCCCATGGAATTATTCATTAGTTCATCTTTTAACCCACACCCATTAGTAAAGCCTCATGCATTTGTCAACAAGCACAGTCATGATCAACAATTTGATCAAAATTATAGATATCAAGGTCTACCTAGCAAGACTGAGGACCTGAAGAACAACAAGCAATTTAACAGTTCATGTTCTATTCTTACATTGCTAAACTCGAACCAAATTTCAGGTAAAAAAGTGTTAAAAATGGGTACAGAGTTCCATATACTTCCTTTTTCAACATGGAAATAAAGAAGGCAAACTCAAAGTTGACTTAATATAAGTCAAATTATAGAAATAATGTAATGCAAAGTTCTCCTGCCTTGTTTGGTTCGCTAAAAGCTATTGATCCACCAAAAAAAATAATGATAATATAAGAGAAGAAGTTAATAATAGTTTTTGAAAGATAAAATCAACAGGGCTGTACCAAAACTGAAACCATAAGTAGCCATCAACGCTTTATTGACAATGATAATTCCAACAGATGTGACGACATTGAACATCCATGAGGCTGCATCTAAGGTTGCCTTCTTGTCAGCTTTGATTGGGGAAGACATTTTGTTTTATATCTTCCAATTTTTCAGCAGAAGTCAGTAGTCAAATCTTCATGCCAACAACTACTATAGTCAAATGTAAAAAGAAAGTCATATATCTGAAAGTAAAAGATTATCTGAAAACACACAACTGAAAAGAAAAACATCAGAATTAACAGCCTTGCATAAATATGCAAGAACCAAATCAAACGAAACAAATTGCAATATCTATTATATAGATATGAGGTATATGGGATCTTTCCTGACTTGCATACAGAATGTTTAGACAACTCAACTAAAACACTTAAAATCAAATATGCAAGAACCAAACAATAAGTTTAACCTCGTATAAATCCACTAACACACAAACCTCGATTTCATCATCAAGCTTCTTACATAGATCAAGACAACACATTAAAAGCACTGATGGTAGCAAGATTCAAGCATAAAAAGCTTCGACAAGCAGAAGCTATTAGATAATTGAACTAGAACAGCTTTAGGAAGTGCTAAATAACCTCAAAAAAAAAATTTTTTTAAAAAAACTAAATACTTTGACAAAATCAACGAGTGAAACAAAAGCTCACACCTCATGATCAAAAAAGCCACAATCAACACAGCAATTTACAACAAAAAAGAAGCAAAATCCCACAACTTCCAAACAGATCCATCACTCTTCAACACAAAAGTTTCACAAAACAAAATTAAAAAAAAAAAAAAAACCACATCCTAAACATTCGTCCTTTCATTCATTCAGTTACTTCACTTTATCCACACAGTTTCAAACCACAAACTGACAGCCAAAACTGAATAACTGTTTTTTCTCAGGAAAAAGGAATTTTCCCTAGAAACAAACGGAAAATGACTGTTCTACTGACCTTGGACAACAGCTGAGAGAATGAGAAATTCGTGGCCCTTTGCTTCGAGATTTAAATAAACCAATCGATTAAAAATGCGAAAATTTTGAAGTAAAAATGGTAATTAAAATATTTATTTTGTTTTTTGCAGATTGATTTCGTGATTGAAGAGTTTCGTCGTCGCCATTTTAAAGGAAGAAAGAGAGAGAGAGATGTAGAATCTTCAAAAATACAACTGTGTTTTTGCAACCTTTTTTAATCAAGAGGGATACTTTGAAACATTCTCTAAGGTTTTTAAGTATCAAGTAGACCCCTCATAGTTTGATAATTGTGAATATTTTCTCTCGAGATTAGGAGTAGGGTGAATTCGAACTGAATTAATTTGGACTCTTTAAATAAGTTAAACTTGAGCTGAAATTAATGAACAATAATATCAAAAAAATGAATCGCTGATGAATCTTCAAACTTGAGCCAAATTAAAACTTTAATTTAAATCAATTTATTCGAAAAAATATAGTTTTAAACTCGAATTAATTTGATTCGAGTTTATCCTTAAACACAAATACAATATTGAATGTCACTTTAGAAAGCAAATTGCATAAAATCATTATGATGAGCTTTTGTAGTATTTTTATTATAATTATAGACCGAATCAATTTTGATAGAGCACATTTCTACTTAAAAGGATGAAAATGAGTAATTGTATTATTAGGGGGGCGTTTAAATTAGACCAAAGGTTAGGGGGTTAAAGGGCCAGCCACCTTGAGGCTAGAGGAGGGAGACTAGCATAATTTATTTGTTAGCATAAAATAGGCAAATAACTTATTCCCACGCAAGGTTTTTCTAAATCACAAAATCATATAAACTAGCTTTTTCAAAATCAAATATCTACCCATTGACCAAAATTTATGCATAAATTTAATAGTTAATTATTGAATTTAATTGATTAAATGAGTAATTTTATCTTTTTGAATAAAAAAATTTTAAAAATAAAAATTAATAAAATTAATTCTATTAAATAATTAAAATATAAAACAGTATTAATATAATATTAAAATAATAATAAAAAATTAAAAAAACGATAATATCACTGATGATAATGACCATAAAAAACTTAATCAAGTAGTTAGATATGATCATCTGATTGGATTAATAGTTAGATCTGATAATCTCGATGATAGATGTCATCAAATCTGATGAAGGTTGTCAAATTTGATTATCTCCATCATCAAAGATAATAAAAAATGATTAAAATATTTGAAATCAATCAATTTTGACTATCTTTGACAACGACAATTGTCAAATTTAGTTATTTTTATTATTTAAACAATCAAATTTAAATATAAATCCAACGAAGTGACTATTTTTAGTTATATAGTTAGATTTTTTACAATCATGAATATTGGCAATGTTGTAATCATCCATGGTCTCTTTTATAAATTTTTTTATTAATTTATTAATATTTGTTATTATATTAATTTTATTTTAATTTTGATTTTTTATTTTTTTGATGGGATTTGTGATTTAGGGAAACCTTGGGTGGGAATACTGCTTTGGCCTATTAAATAATTGTTAGGCTAATTAATTTTTAGCTGTGCCTACATTCCATGAACTTAAAGAGACCAATCAGACTATTTTGGCTTCTTGGTAGACAAGTATTTGGTTTGGTGTTCAGTTGAACACTAATTTCGTACCTCACGCAATTATAATTTTAATTTAATAAAAATATTATATATACAAAATAAATATAAATTAAATAATGTTAACATTAGGGTTGGATTCGAGCTGAATCGAATACAAACAGTAACATATTCGTATTCGGATTCATTTCATACTGTTCGGGTTCGGGCTCGTATTCTTGTTCGCCAAATATTTTTTAGTAAAGTTCATATTCATATTCGGTTCGTATAACTAAGTTCGTATTCGACTAGTATTCGTATTTATATTCGGTTCGTATAATTCGTTTTTATATTTATTAAAAATTATAATTAATACAAATAATTAATAAAATTTAATTAAAAAATTATTATTTTAAGTTCAGGTTCGTATTCGTGTTCGGGTTTATTCGGTTCGAATTTAAAAATTGTAGTTCGGATTCATGTTCGTGTTCGGGTTCGTTAGGCTCGTTTCGGGCTCATTTGAGCCGAACTCAAAAATGAATCTGAATATATTCGATTCGAATCCAACCCTAGTTAACATAAATAATTAGGCTAATTAATTTTTTTTTTTTCTCTGGGCCTTTTCCACTCTTCTTGTTCTCTCCAATGTGGCTGTCTCCACTCTCCTTCTCTTTGTTCTCCCCAAAGAATTTTTTCTTGTTCTCTTCACTCTTTTTTCTTTTTTTCTTAAACCTGATCTTCAAATCTTATTCCTTTTCACTCTCTTGCTTGTTTTCCTCACTCTTATGACATGGTTCAGCTTATTTTAGAACAGATTATATTATGTCAAATCATTCACAATATATATTATATTCAGATTTGATGTCTTTGTTATGATTTTTATTCTTATTGGTGGAGATTTTGACACCAACAAAAATTACATTAATTTTATTTTAAAAGTTAACTCAAATAAATATATATATATTTTTTAATATTTTATAGAAGATCAAAAAGGACTTTGATTACTTGATGGAAAAGTAAAAATAGGTGTCCAAATTTGAAAAGACCTTTCAACATTTTGAATAAGTCAAAATTGTCATTTCCTTTAATAATTTTACCTCTACTATTTTTTTAGGTATATTTTGGTAGGGTTCTTTGTTCTTTTCTTCCCCTAAAGCACAACTTCTTTGAATTACAAAGAAAAAATAATAAAATCCAAAATTTTCCTTTAATTTTTAAAGTTTTTAAAAAATACCCATATATAATTTTATTGTCATTATTATTATTATTATTATTATTATTATAAGTGTTATTTGAAGTGATAGGTTATTGAGAAAAAGAAAGGTAGGTTTTGTAACACAATTAAGTAGGTCCAAAAATGTCATTTTCTTTCTCTGGGTAGGGACTAAACTAATGTGGGATGTCATTTTCTTGATAGTTTTTGAAGTTGATTAATTTATGATCAAAATTATGAGAGGCTAATGGCCCATTTTGCCCCTTCATCACGTTGACATTGCTGTAAGTTGTTTTGATAGGGTTTGATTTTTAGAGCAAATTTGGCAGGTTGGTATAGAGTCTGGAGGCTAGAGGCTGCTAATTAGGGCTGCCAGACAAACAAGAAAGTTGACAAAGCAAATGTATGGGAGACCATATACATGTTTTTTTCAATTTCTTGAAATGTTGTATGAATAACTTTCAGAAATGTTCTTTTCTATATAAAATTAGGTCAAACCACTTTTTTCCCCATTGAAGGTTTCTTTAAATAACAAATTTTCATCTAAAAATTTTTAAAATGTTAAATATCTATCCATTAATTAAAGTCATTATTATTTATTTAAAAAATAATAAAATTAATTTTAAAAAAATAATAAAATATATAATAATAATAATATAATAATAATAATAAACTAAAAATTTTTAAAAAATTTAAAATTTAAAAAATAAAAATAAAAATAAAAAATAGTCACCACTGCCTATGACAGTGGCTATCGATCGGATTTGATCACCAAATACCTGATAGAGATGGTCAAATTATGTTAAATCTAATTGTCTTTGTTATTGAAAATGATTGAAAATTGTCTATTATTTGTTTTTTATTGAAGGATTTTTAGTCATTTCATTAAAAATATTAATAAAATTGAAAGAAATTTAGTTAAGAGATTAGTATTTGACTTTTAAAAAGTTTTTTGATAAAAATTTATTTTTTACAAAAACTTCCGAAAACCTTGGGTGGAAATAAATTGTTTGGCCTATAAAATTAAGAACTTTTCAGATAAAATTTGATTGAATTTTAAAAATAATATCTAAAGGGTTAAAAAACAAAAATACAATTAATCAGTTAGATATCTTTAATTAATCACTAATCGACAGTATTAGATTAATTACGATTCAAAACATAGATTAATCGGTCATCGACCGATCATGAGTAACCGTACTAATAATTTATTTACAATTTTTAAGTTGGGGGGGCAATGCAATTGTCATTTTAAATATTTTTATCATGCTTATGCTCAAATTACTTTGAATATTATTATTTTAATAATTCCAAAATTTTTTGCATTTATACAAGAAATTTAATTTCTTAAATGTTTATTTATATTGGGTGAATAAATTTTATTGCAAAAAAATATTTTTAAAGATTTAAATATGTTTATTTAATATTTGACTTTAACTGAACCAATAAGTGGGTATATATTAAAAAAAATATTTAAAACACTATATGAATTAATTAAAGTGGAAATTGAAAAGGCACTATAAATGCTTTTTTACTCAAAATTGTTTTTTAATAATAATAATAAAAAAATTACTTTAAAAATTCACTTCAATTCCAAGCATTAAATCAACTCGTTCAGTTGAGTACAGTAATTGCCAAGGTGTTGCTTTGATTGAGATTTAAGTATAATTATCTATTTTTATAAGTTTGACTCCTAAATTATATTTAATAAAAATAAAATTATTTATTTTAGAATTTTTACTCAAAAATTATATTTAATTTTTTATCCACTTCAAAAATCACTTAATTATATATGGGCATGCTATTTGGTATGAATAAATTAATAAAAATTGTTTGTGCATATAGTTTTATTCATTGAATAATAAGTAGAGATAGATTTGATTCAAATTGATTCAGTTCAAATCTATTACTCAACTTAAACAAAATGGGTTTTTTCTAGAACTCCGATTCTATTTGACCTTGAATGGTTTATCTATTCATAGGGTTGAATTCGAGCCAAATCGAATACGAATAGGCACATGTTCGTGTTTGGGTTTGTTTCATACTGTTCGAGTTCGGATTCGTGAAAATATTCGTCAAATATTTTATAGCAAAATTCGTATTCGAGTTCGATTCGTATAACTAAGTTTGTATTTGGCTCGTATTTGTATTCATATTCGGTTCGTATAATTCGGTTTTATATTTATTACAAATTATAATTAATATAAATAATTAATAAAATATAATTAAATTTTTTTTATTTTAAGTTCAAGTTCGTATTCGGTTCGCATAGTTCGTATTCATATTCAGATTCGTTCGGTTCGTTTCGGACTCATTCGAACTAAACTAAAAAACAAATATAAATATATTCAGTTCGAATCTAACCCTATCTATTCGATGAAACAGTTTATTATTATAATAATATTATTTATCTTATTAATAATTTTCAATTATAAAATACTAACTTAAACTAAATATTATGGATTCGACTTAAATTCAAATTAACCTCAGACACAGTTTAGATTCAATCCACCCCTCCACCTAAGGTTACATTTTAAGGCTGAGATTTAAAACATAATTTTATAAGAACAAATTCTAATTGGGCCTCTTGTTTTTCTAACTTTAACCTGACTCCATGTTGAAATTCCAAAATGACCCTCACCTCTATAATAGTTAATTAAAAAACTAGAATTGTATTTAAATTGAATATATTTAGATTCATTTTTTAGTTTAGTTTAAATAAGTCTAAAAAATATTATTCAAACCTGAACACAATACAAACCTGAATTATAGTTTTGAAAATTTATAAATATAAATTTGAATACAAGTTATACGAATCGAATATAAATACGAACTCAAACTTAAATTAAACATTTTTTAATCATATTTTATTAATTATAATTTTTTAATAAAAATAAGTATGAATCATACGAACCGAATCTGAATATAAACTGAATACAAACTCAATTCTTGAATCCGAATCCGAATTTGAATTTCATTATAAAAAAATTTAGTAAATATATTTTCGAATATAAATCGAATACAAACATATATCTATTTATGTTTAATTCAATTTGAATTTAATCTTAAAAAAAATTTTAGTGACAAACATGACCCAAATGAAATTAAAATATTTTTTTTATGTTTTATAGAAAAAAATAGAAATATTTATCGTTCAACAATAATAGTCCTTATTTACCAAAAAAAAAAAAAGCAATAATAATCCTTAATTAATTATAATATATTCCCTAATCACAACTTTATTCATGCTCAAGAAAACTTTTGACTTCGCGTGAAATTATATGTTATTTCATTATTATTTGATAAGGCTGGCTACGGTATCTTTCACGTCACTACTTGAAAGTCCCCATCTCACCTGGAATGTGAACGGCTTGAATTTGGCTCTCACGTCGAGCTCGGTCAATTTTCAATAAATTTTTTAAATTTAAAATATTATATTTACATATTTAAAATTATAATTCTTTACTTTTAAATAGAATATTATAATTAATAAATATAAAAATTATAAAATTCTTTCTAAATTAAGAGATTATAATATTTTTTTAAATTAAATTCGAACCAACCGTTTTTATCTTAAAATTTAAATTTGAATCAAAATCATATTAATTTAACGAGTTCAAACTTTATATACATACAATCAAGCGAGACTCAAGGCATACACTACTAGTTCAATTCGACTTCTTTAATAGATAGAAAATCTTTTATTTAAAGACAATGAGAAGACTTTGATTTGACAAATTTACCCTTCTCATGATCTCTTCAACATATCAATTTCATTTCTTATATTCATACGGAAGGCATTATTATTCCATTTTGCACTTTTATGAGACAATAATCACTTAAATGATCTAATTTATCGTAAAACACAAATTAAAACCAAAATATATTGTGTATTAGTTTGAACGAGTTTGAATTAAGTATTATAGATTTGAATTGAATTCAAATTGACTTTTATTTAATTCAACTCAATTCGATTAAATTCATCCCTTTGCATTATTATTATATTATAAATCATCCAAAAATATGGAAAGGGGACAATCAGGATGGGCTTTCCTAAGGCCCATATAGTATCCTAGTTTTAACTACACAAGCATAAGTGGTGAAACCATTATTTTAAAACTTGGATTCAATCAGTTAATCAAACTAAATCGAGACCTAATGGTTAGTCTTATTTAAGTAGATGTTTAAATATATTTTTTCCATTGGATTGAATCGACTCAAGTAGAGTCGATAGTAAACCATACTGTGTTGGACCAAAATTGGCATGATCCATTATGTCACGGGGTCACGGGTCATGCCATGCCAAGGTTTGCAAAAATGCAGCCCTTAGACAAGTCATGTTGACTTGCAAAGTTTTAAACCCTAAGGAAAGACTCACAACATGACGAGGTCATATTCTTTTACAGATCATCTTATGTCATCTTGTAGGCCTTTTCGTGAGGTTCTAACATGACCCGCATCATTTACAGGTTATGGCTAGTTTGAGTTTGTGCTCAAAATTTGTGGGGTGTGTCAACACGATTCACTGTCATCTCTAGACTCGAAATTAAACTAAGCAAATATAATCACCATATACCATTAGGTCACGATTCTATTTAGTTGAATTTTATTATAATGTTTATTTAAGCAGTTGAACAACAATCCAACCACTTGTTAGATCGATTAAGATCGGAATAATCCTTAGATCGGATTAAGACTTGGTACGAGTCTAAAATCATTTGTTGTAGCACAATGACACAAAAACAAACATTATATTGATAACTTAAAGTTTTTTAGATTGATTTAATAGTACCATAGTTTTAAAAAGCGGTTCAATCGAATGGTTTGATTTAGTAAATTATTTTGAAATAATCAGACTCAAGTTACACGTTAAATTTAGTTGGTTAAAAAGGTATTTTTGTCTTTTTAAATAAAAAAATAAAAAATATTAAAATTAAATTTATAAAAATATTTAAAATATAAAATAATATTAATATAATATTAAAAAAATAAAAATTAATAAAAAAATTTAAACCTTTGGAGATAACAGGAAACGGCGGTTTCATAAAACCAATCATTTTCATCCAGCTTTGATGACGACGACAGTCAGATCTAGTTGTCAATCCAACCAAGTGACAATTTTTAACTACTTGATTAGGTATTTGATGGCTATTGCAATCGCTTTATAAATTTTTTTTATTTTTAAAAAATTTTAATTATTTTTAATATTATTTTATATTAAATTTTATTTTAAAATTAACATTATATTTTTTTATAAAAGATATTCTACTATTTATTATAAAATATTAATAAAATTGAAAGAAAAATGAGTATTTAACTTTTTAAATGAGATTTTATTATTTGAGAAAACTTTGGATAAAAATTAATCATTTGGCCCATAAATAAATTATTGGCCAAATAACTATTTTTAGTTCAAATTATGATAAAAAAAACACATTCTCACTCGTTGTATTTAAAAATATTAAACTCTCGTTCGAATGTTAACAAATTAATATTTTCTGTAATGTTTTAATTAAATAATTATTATACTTTTATAAATTATAATTACTAGAATACCCTCAATATTAGGGTTATTTTCTCAGCCAATTTCTCCAACTTTTAGAAGGCAAACTTCTTAAGGCATGAGCTCTGGAATTTACGATGTAGGCAGGGTAAAAATATCTTGGAAAATCTTCTGAATGAAAATTATGACAATGAACTGTATTCTTTTCATGTAACAGATAAACTGATTAGCTCAGAGTAATTTTCTATATTTGAAGTTGTTCTTCTTCTATGGGGTTGCAACAATTTGAGGTCCTTGGTCTTGGGTGAAAGAAATGTGTTATGTGTGCTTCCAGTCTTCCTATAACTCGTGTTGGTTTTTTTTTGAGGAAGACTATAGAATGTAAGGAGACAAGAATCTCATGTGACATTCTTGTTAGAAGGTCAAGATCTTAAAGTGAAGGGTCCTTTGGGAGAATTGCCTGGAAAGTTCTGCATATTTCTTCGTTTAGCCATTTCTACAGAGTTTCAACCGCATAAGGCATGAGCTTTTACTTGTCCTCAAGTCAAAATTTCCACCCTTTATACGATGTGCATCCAAAGTGTTCGAAGAAATGTTCAAGTTGTTAATTGAGCTACACTCTTAAGTTTCGTAGTTTTCCCATAGTCCGGTTGACTTGAATTTGTTTTAGAAAGAGTAGAGTAGGGCCTGAAATATTTCAAGTGTTTGATAATTTTAAGTTATAGAAGGAGCCAAGATGGAAAGGCAGCAAAAGCCAAAGCTTCTGTAGATCCCATGTCAAAAATCGTCTCAGAGCTTCAGTCTTCTCTTGTCCAATCAGAGGCTCAGGCGTTGCTCTCTGGGTGTAATGCTCTTCCTGCAGTGGAATCAGAACAAATTGATCTTCTCAATAGCGCATGTTTTAGCCGACCCATTGTTACAACTGAGAAGGAGAAGCAGTGGTTTCATTTGAGTATGGAGGAAGCTTTTTATACATGTCACTCTTTGAAATGCCTAAAGATTAATGTTGGTGAAGATAATTATCCGAAGAATGATGAAGAGCTAAGGGCGTATATGAAATCCGGTAAGGAAAATTTTCCCCTATTTTACAAGGCTTATTTAATCTTAGAAGCAAAAATTGGGTGTAGATTTTTATTTTTACAAGGGGTGATTTTTATATTTAAATTTTGATATATATATTTTTTAAAATTAATGATTGTCTTTAAAGGTTGCCTTTTAAAAGTGGGAGAAATTAGCTAAAAAATAACCCTAATTTTGAGGGTATTTTAATAATTATAGTTTACAAAGATATAATAGTTATTTAATTAAAATATAATAAAAAGTATGACATTTTAAAACTTAATTAGTAGGAATATCTCTTTTTATCATAGTTTGGGTGGGTAATAGTCATTGAGCCTAAATTAAATAAATATTGGTGTGTTAGTCAAGCTAACAAATTTGAAAAAAAGAAAAAAAGAGAAATGATTAGTAATAAATCCCGAAAAGTAATCTTATATAGTTTTATAATATCATAGGTATTTTATCGAAAATATTCTTTAGTACAAAAAAGGGGAAAACGATACAATTTCCCTAGTCTCCTACTCTAACTCTCATTTTTTATCTTACCTTAAAATTCTAACACAAGTGCTCAAATTTTTGGTCTTGCCCTTAAATTCCAATGTCTAACCGCTTACCATTTGCTACTTATCATTGATCGATGATTCCATTTAGATCCAACAGCAAAGTGGCATATGAGGTTAATAATATTGTTTTTTTGCTCAGTCTTTTGCAATTTTGTTGATAATATTATGTTGTAATTTAAGGGACATTGTTGGGATTTGTTAGGGGATTTGTTTGTATGATGGTTGCAAATAATAGATTTAGTTGATTCTATAGAATTAATTTTTTGGGGGATTTGGGTTTACACAATATAGTTTAATTGTTTGATTGAGGGTTAAAATTAGTTTATGGTTGTTGTATTGGTGTTTTCAGTTGTTACACTAGATTTGGAACTGAAAATGATAAAATTTGTCGAAAATGGACTGATTTTTTTTATCATTGGTATTGGGACGAAAATTTATATTTTTGTCTTATCTCCACTGTTCATTGTTAGATATTGTTGCATTTCTATGTGTTTTGATGTGGTACAAAACTTATGTTAAAATATCTAATCAAGTCCTTACATGAATTGATCCATGACAAAGTGGATATGGGTTTCAGTTTTATAGGTTTTGCCTAACGCATGATTATGCATGACCAAGTTGTACGACTGTGTGTGCGCTATAAAGACAACACATAACTTGATTAAGTCGTGCAAAATATCCATGCATGAAGAAGTAAGGATGTAGAATTGTGTGATTTTCAAACGCATGATCGTATGTCTCATTTTGAGGATGCACTCTTGTGTTGGTCTAACTGTGCTCGTGACTCTACAAGATTACTTGGACACATGCCCATGCAGTAGCAACACACGCCCATACTCAATGGAAAAACTTGGCCGTGTGGTGATCATGCATGTATTGTGCACGAAGTCATGTGAGCTTTTAGAAAAACTGAAGCAATGAAGCCATGAAGACACACAACTATATGTGTGGAGTACACACCTTTGCAAGCTTGTGTGCAGGAGAGAATTTGATCGTTGGATAGTAAACCTTCACGGAAGCACGACCATGCAAGAGAAGGACATGATCGTGTGCACATTTAGAACACTCCAATGGCTTTCAGATCAAGCTCTAACGGTTACGATTCTTATCCACTATAAATTGAAGCAGATTTGAAGACTCTAGGGCTAGAGAATTCGGTTTATAACTTCCATCTTTCATTCTCTATCTCTTCTCCACTATTTTTTCTTACTAGAAATATATTGTAAATTATTTGAGAGAGTTTTGTGAGCTTAACTTTTTATTTACCTATTAAAAGACAATTTTTCTTTGTATTTTCAGCACTCCCTTGGGCATAATCTTGTGCAAATAAAGTAAGACGTAATCCTTGTAAAAACTAAGTTAATAGCGCAATCTCTTGTTATCAAAACTAATGTAAAAATGGCGAAATCCCTCGTACAAAAAATATTATATCTTTAAGGTTTAACATAGTAAAAGAAAAACTTCAAGCGAGGTTGTTTAAAGTAGAGGACGTAGGAGGTGTGAAGAAGCTCTGAACCACTCTAAGATCGACTGAGTAAATTTTTATCCCTATCTATCTTTTTATTTGTTCGTTTACATTGATATTTGTTTGGTTGATGTTATTATGTTGATTTGCATATTTGGTTGATTGAAAAACTTCAAATTTGCACAAAGTTTTTATGATGACCAATTCACCCCCTCTAGGTTATTGCCATTTAGTTTATTGGGGTTTAATAGTTATGCTTAAGCTACAATTGATAAAATATAATGTTCATATTATTGTAAATATTAATTTGATGGAAAAATGATGAAATATATTGTTGTCGTTGTATTTACTGTTATGGTTAATGGAAAAAGTGATGAAAGACGTTCTTATCATAATGTTTCCCGTTAACTTCGACAAAAAAAGAAATGAAGTTACTATTCATAGGTGCGGTTTATTGTCACTATTTACCAATACAGTTCAGGGATACTATTCATAAAAACTTGTTTCTTACAAACAACTTGTTTTGTTTTATTTGTATTTTTTTTTTTTTTACTTGATTACGTGTTGGAACCCTATGTGTTTTGATGATAACAAAAATCATGTTAAAATACCTAAAATGTCTTTGGCATGATTGAGATCTTGATCAATATAAAACCAAACTAATTTTATGTTTTGCAAGTAATATGTACGACCATGAATGAACAATGTATGCCTATATATAGTTCATTTTGGTCTCGTACATAGATTTTCATGACACTGTGATGTTGACTGTATTTGGCTATGTGATTTTGGTTAGTTATAAAATTGGTCTTGTATGTCGTACATGTAATATGTATACCATGACATATCAATTACAAGCCAATCATGAGTAAGATGATCCCATAAACGTTTCCTATACATGAGTTAAGAGAAGTCAATAAAAGTTAACAAGTTAACTCCCATGTATGCCCATGACTTTTGAAGGGTTATACCCTTTATTATGTAGATGCAAGTCACGACAATTGAGTCACGTCCAACAACTCTTGTGCATAGTTAAACAAAGCTAGTTAACATGATACACACCTATAACAGTGCGATAGAGAGTCATACCCTACAAGTCATGACCATCTCTACTTATGAAGGGTCAAAATTTCAAAGTCCAAGAATGATGTATGCCCGTGTAGAGTCTATGTATGCCTGTGACTAGGAAAAACTTAAAGTGTACATCTTCATGCAGGGTATCATACATGGCTCTATACTTAGGTCTTAAAGATGAAAAGTCTAGGTAGTCATACCCATACACTTGCTCGAGCAATTTAAGACAGTAAAAATTGTGGTAATGCCCATACACAAAAGTAAAACTTGAGTTTTACTAGCTGCAACGGCTCTATTTATTCTCCAACGAATTTCTTCTTTTTCTAACAAGTTCAAGGCTATAAATTAGAAGCCATTTTAAGTGTGAATGGTTAAAGATCATGTGCAATAAGCTAAATCATAAATTATTTCTTATTCTCACTATTTTTCTCTCTTTATTTCTCATTACATATCTTTGGGAGAAATTTGCTTGTGTTAAGTTATTCATCAGCCTTTAAAAGAAATTTTAACTTTTGTAAATTTGCTTACGAAAACTTTGGACACAATCTTCTATACCCAATGTAAAGGGCAAGATTTCAAGTCAACTATTATATGTGTGTATTCCCGAATCAACTAGTGTAAGCATTTGGGTGGTTCAACTAATCAAAACTTTAAGCGGGTTTACTTGAATAAGTAGATGTAGGAGGCTTGTGGTCAAAGCTTCAAACCACTTTAAAATTGGTTAAACGTCTTCTATTATTGAACCCTTTATTTGTTTTAATATTTGTATTGTGTTTGAATTATTTGTATATGGTGTTTAATTGTGAATTGACTACATCAAGTTGATTGCATTAGGATTGGTGATTGGATGAAAAGTTTTCAAGTTAGTAAAAGTTTTCAAAAATCTTATTCACCCCCTCTATGATTAGTCATTAAGCATATTGAGGTTTAACAATTGGTATCAGATGTAAGCACTCCTGTTGGATATTACCGTTTTCTGTTTTTCTATAAATTAATAATAATATAATTATAAACAAATAATAAATACTACCAACAATACCCAGCATAAATACTTAAAGCTGAGCTGAAACATGACAACGGAAAACATGTGGTTAATATGTATATAGATATATATGCAATCCCAAAACTTTCTTCAGATTCAGCCTGATCAACACAACAGGTATCTTCGGATACATAGAGATTCAGATGCATGCATATTTAGTACTTTGGTACGATACAGTTAGCATGACATGACACCATGACACTCATTGCATAATATTAATTATTAATGCAATTAAGAGAACAAATTAAGCACTATTTAGATTAATGAGCAAACAATTTGTATGAGTATTTAGGCCAAGACTAGGTACGGTTTTCGTTTTGCATGCTTGTTTGGGTTGAGGGAAATAGGGAATGCTTACTGGGTGATTTTATCACTTATTCGCTTTCTTTCTTCCTTTCTTGCAGGTATGTTTAGTACTAAAGAGGAGCGGGTGGATCATGGTTGATAGGAGAGGGCTCCGGTTAGTTTTCAATTGGCCTGGTGGGATTGATTGTAAATGTATGTACTTTGATATAATGTATAGAATGTATGTATATAAGAAAAGTTGTTTTTGACCCACCATTGTGTATTTTAAAGTTTTCAGCTTCCGTATGCTTATGTATTTAAACTGTAGCAGCTTCCTTTTCGTAAGATTCTTGTTGTGTAGGACCCGTCGCCACGAGTACCCCTGCTGCTGAGAATATACTGTTTCTTTTATTTAATAGTCTGGAAATCGGGTACCCGTGATGAAAATCTTACGAAAAGAAAACCTGCTGCTAATTACATTGCATGCGGAAGCTGAAACTGAGACTGAAATATACAATGAGCCCAAATTGGCTTTTCATACATCTAAACATATTTATACAACTGTTCTGTACAATATTCTTTATATCTGAGAATGTATAACATACATACAAGACCTCACAGGTCCAAAACTGAAAAAAATAAAATATATGTTAGAAGGTGTGCGTGTGGGGTCCCCTCTCGCAAGCCTCAGTCCACCCGCTCCTCGCCAACAACAACAGAACTTGAAAAGGAAGGAAGAAGGAAAGAGATGAGTGATAAAGATCACCCAGTAAGCATTTCTTACTTCCCTCGACCCAAACAAGCAACAACCACTAAAAACGTACCTGACCTCGACCCTAATCATACATCTAGTCGCATGCGGGTGCTGAATCTGGTTACTGGTTATCTGTTTCTCATTATTAACCATTTCATGTAATGCATGACATGACATGGTATCTGAAATATCTGGTGATACATGTATCTGATAGTCTATGTGTACCCGAAGGTACCTGCTGTACTGATCAGACTGATGAACATAGGGATTCGACATCCTGGCCAAGTGAGCTAAACATTCTAGTTACAGGCTAGAAAGCTGAATGAAAGTGCTGGACAATCTGACTGGTGTCAGAAAGTTAGGTCCCACGGATGCCCTCTCGAGTTTACCTAAAACTGTAACCCATACATTGGGTTGTGAATACTGAAACTACTGAATTCGGATCCCTAGATCCTCATTCAGGCTACATGCTATGCTGTGGTATGCTTATGCATTATTTCTTATCTGAATTCTGGCTTATCTGGTGATTATTAAGCTTCTGGATGGATTACCAAGCCTTTAACAATTAATTTCTAAAAATTCTGAAGAAATAAGATGACACATGGCCGTGCAGGAAAGACACACGGTCGTGCATGCGCACACACGACCATGCTGAGCAAGGGCACACGGGCGTGTGCCCAGATACACGGGACCGTGCCCCGGTCGTGTGCCTGGTCGTGCAAGCTACTAGAAAATCTGGCAATTTCACACAAGGAAGGGACACACGACCGTGTCCCTCAGGACACACGGTCGTGTGCCTTTCGTGCACACGGGCGTGCACTCGTAAGAACACAGGCACACGGGCGTGCACTCGCAAGAACACAGGCACACGGGCGTGCACTCGCAAGAACACAGGCACACGGGTGTGCATCTGTAGACACACAGGCGTGCACTTGGTTTTGCAGCAGCAGAGCTCACCTGGAATTGCAGAAATCCGCCCCAAACCTCAACCAAACTCAAATTAAACTGAAACACACACAAATGGCACTTCTATAGTCACATATCCATCATCAATTTCAACATGCATCCACTACTGCTGATTTCACCATGGAAATCCATCACTTCTCTCACCAACACACATACAAGTCAAGCAAACATGCATTTGGGTGGAAAATAACATCTCAATCATCATAATCATCTCATATAACCAACCAAACAAGCTGGAAATGCAAACACACATTTCCAAACATCATCAAGCATCGAAGCAAGCTGGGAACGCACGGAAAAAGTAAGAAACACTTACCTCTTGACATGGCGGTTGAAGATTTCTAACTCAAGCTATTCTCTCTGATCTCTTACAGGGTTGGGAGCCGTTGGAAGCTGGATTTCACGCCTAGGGCTAGGAGCTGTTGAAATGGAGAAGGAAAAGCTGAAATGGGTGAGCAAAATGAACTAATTTCTCCCGTCTCTCTCTCTTTAATCCCACCTGCACGAGCGTGCAGGACCTGGCACACGGGAGTGCACCAAGGGAAAATGGATATAATCCACTTCCCGCGCTTCGCATGATTGAAACCTCCCTAAAGGCATCATACGAAGGCCACACAGCTCTGGAAAACTACTAACTCACCCCTGAACTCTTCTAGACTCCCAAACTATTCCTGAATTATATTTCTAACCCCAAAACTCTACCCCTAAGGGCTTTTCTAACCTGGGATACTAGATGTTGCGTGTACCAAAATTTTTAGTATATTAATAAGAGTAAAGAATTAATTAGCAGTAGTGGTATGCGTGACAACGGGTCCTATAATCATTGTATGTCATCGATGATATAGTGACCCCCGCCCCAGGTTACTGTGCACTACGGAAAATACTGTAGATAATGAAAATATACCTGAGACGGGGACCTCTACAGTAAAAAGGGGACTGCTACTGCTGTTGTATTAAAAATTTCTTTATAAAAAGAAACTATAAGTGAAATTCAGTATAATAATAATTTAAAATTTACTGAATCGTAAGTGTGAAAACCCAGACTACTCATGTATAAAATAAACTGTCATACAGTGTATACTAATATGTAATACACACATATACATGAGAAAATAAAAGTATGCGAGCCAACATACTGTCTACTGCTGCCGAGCCATATCCCCCAAAATCTCGTAGCAGTCTTGCTCCATCTCAGCCACTCGAATCACTGACCTGCAAAAGGAAACAGGGAAGGGAGTGAGTGACAAAGTCACTCAGCAAGCATTTCCAAACTCAAACACTCGCAGGTCTAAAACTAACTGACTACATGACTTGTCACGTAGGGAAAAATTCTGCTATACTGTTTTCTTATTCTGATTCTCTTAATATACCGAAGTATATCCATTTTCTGAATTATTCTTACTAAATTCTGTTATATTTCTGTTCTGTTCTGTTACTATCCTGTTTCTCATGAACTACTGTACATGACATGAAATGTATATGCTGATGTCATGTGTATGCTGAAAAGCTGTAAAACTTGCCCTCAGGCTTATTTTTCTGAAAAACTGTCTTTTTTAAAAACTTTTTCTGATAATAAAACTGTGATCCAAAGATCCTGAATATATACGTATAGTATATGCTGAAATCTGTATCAGAAAGTACTGTATCTGAAAATCTACTATACTGGCCAGACTGATAAATACAGGGATTCGACACCTTGACCTGGTGAGTTCAAGGTCCTAATGAATCTACTGATGCACAACCAGCATTCTCTCTAATGAGCTTGGTCAGTGACTATGTCCTCTCTAACGGACGCTGGTTTCCCTCTCTAGCGGGTGTACGAACTCACAGGTGTCCTCTCGTATCCACCCCTATCTGATATATGAAAAATCATATATGTATATCTGAAAATAATACTGTTGGATCTTTGGATCCAGTCTAAAAATATCTGATATGACATGCCATGCTCAATGCTGATAATCATGCATGATATGCTGTTTTCTGAGGTTATTTCTGAGTTCTGTGTGCTTAAAAATGGTTTAGAGTGGCCTATCTTTTCTTTTAAATCTTTTTTCTGCTTATTCTTAGGTGCACGGGTGTGTGTTCTGGTGTGCACGGGCATGCGTCAAGGCACACCGGACCGTGTGCTTCTCGTGTCCCTGGGCATGCTAGCTTCTAGAATATTTAGGAAATTTTGGCTGGACACACGGGTGTGTGGTGCGACACACGGGCGTGCATACTGGGCACACGGGCGTGTATTGCACTGCACGGGCTTGTGGCTGCCTTCTCATGCTTCCCGTGTCTTACATACAGGGCGTGTGGAATAGGGGGAAGACACACGGGCGTGTGTACTCGGGCACACAGGCGTGTGTCTGGGTTTTCACACGCACACGGGCAACATGCAAGGCCGTGTCTCCATGTAGAATTGAGGCCACACGGGCGTGCATCAAGGGCACACGGGTGTGTGCTCACCCCAGATTCTACAGATGGTGTCTGGAAACCCAGAAATTCCCACACCAACACTTCCACACTCTAAATCATCAAACATAAACACTTCATACTACAACTAGCATGCCAAAATTCATCATATCATCAACTCAAACATGCCATTCATCATAAATAAAGCACATATCACATGTATATAAACATACACACATGTAAGCATGGAAAACCACTCAATCATTCCTCATATCAAAGCTCAGGCATGCTGGAAGCAACTCAAACAAGCACACATAAAGTTCTCATAAGCTGGAAACAGCAAACATGCTAAGAACACAGCGAAGGACGTAAGGAAAACACTTACCTCGCGCCATGGAAGCTCGATCTCTCTCTCTGGAAGCTTTTGGATCTCTAATCTGGAGATGAGCTGCTAGGGGATCTTTCTCTGGAAGCCTAGGGTTCACTGGAGCTGAGGAAAAATATAGCGACCCCCGCTCTAGGTTACTGTACACTGCGGAAAGTACTGAATATAATAAAAAAATATACCTGAGACGAGGACCTTTACAGAAAAAACTCTACTGCTGATGTTGTCTGAAAAAAATTTCTTTATAAAAAGAAACTGTAAATATAATTCAGCATTCAAAATATACTGAAACATAAGCGTGAAAACCCAAGCTACTCATGTATGAAAATAAACTGTCATACAGTGTATACTATCATGTAATACACACATATATACATGAGAAACTAAAGCATGCGAGCCAATATGCCATCTGCTGTGCCGAGCCATATCCCCAAAATCTCGCAGCTGTCTTGCTCCAACTCAGCCCTCGAAGATTACTGACCTGCAAAAGGAAACAGGGAAGGGAGTGAGTGACAAAGTCACTCAGCAAGCGTTTCCAAACACTACACTCGCAGGTCAAACAATCACTGACTACGTGACTCGTCACGTAGGAGATTCTGCTAGACAGTTTTCTTACTGAATTCTGTTATATTTCTATTCTGTTACTATTCTGTTTCTGATCTGTTTCTCATGAGATGCTGTACATGACAATGAAATATATATGCTGATGTCATGTATACTGAAAAGCTGTAAAACTTGCCCTCAGACTTGTTTTTCTGAAAAACTGTCTTTTCTGAAAACTCTTTCTGATAATAAAACTGTGATCCGAAGATCCTGAATATATACGTATAATATATACTGAAAACTGTATCAGAAAGTATTGAAAATCTCTGAAATATCTAAAAATATCTACTGTGCTGGCCAGACTGATGAATACAGGGATTTAGCACCCTGGCCGTGTGAGTTTAAAGTCCTAATGAATCTACTGATGCACAACCAGCACTCTCTCTAATGAGCTTGGTCAATGACCATGTTCTCTCTAGCGGACGCTGGTTTCCCTCTCTAGCGGGTGTGCGAACTCACAGGTGCCCCCTCGTATCCACCCCTATTTGATATATGAAAAATCATATATGTATATCTGAAAATCATGCTGTGGGATCCTTAGATCCAGTTTGAAAATATCTGATATGACATGCCATGCTAAATGCTGATAATCATGCATGAAATGCTGATTTAATAGCTTATTACTGAGTTCTGTGTGCTTAGAAGTGGCTTAGAGCGACTTAAGTTCTCTTTTCAATTTATTCTCTGGCTTTTCTTAAGTGCACGGGCGTGTGTTCTGGGGCGCACGGGCGTGTGTCAAGGCACACGGGACCGTGTGTTCCTCGTGCTGCTGGGCGTGCAAGGTTCTGGAATATTTTCATGAAAACTAGGCTGGACACACGGGCGTGCAACAAGGGGCACACGGGCGTGTATCACACTGCACAGGCGTGTGGCTGCCTTCTTCTTCTCCCCGTGTTTCTGCATACACGGGCGTATGGAATTAGGGGAAAGCACACGGGCGTGTGTACTCGGGCACACGGGCGTGTGTCTTGGTTTTCACACGCACACGGGCAACATGCAAGGCCGTGTCTCCATGTAGAATTGAGGCCACACGGGCGTGCATCAAGGGCACATGGGTGTGTGCTCACCCCAGATTCTACAGATGGTGTCTGGAAACCCAGAAATTCCCACACCAACACTTCCACACTCTAAATCATCAAACATAAACACTTCATACTACAACTAGCATGCCAAAATTCATCATATCATCATCTCAAACATGCCATATCTCATCAATCATGCATATAATTCATACATATAAACATATACGCATGTAAACATGGAAAGCCACTCAATCATCCAATCATGCATCATATCAAGCTCAAGCATGCTGGAAACAACTCAAACAAGCACACATAAAGTTCTCATAAGCTGGAAATAGCCAAACAGGCTCTGAACAAGCGAAAGAGGTAAGGAAAACACTTACCTCGCGCCATAGAAGCTCTATCTCTCTCTCTGGAAGATTCTGGATCTCTAATCTGAAGCTGAGTTGCTGGGGGATCTCTCTCTGGAACTCTAGGGTTCACTGGAGCTGAGGAAGAAGAAGAGAAAACAAGGAAAATAAGCTGGGAAAGCTGAACTGCGCAACTGGAAAGAAATAAAACTAATAAAGCTGCATGAGGCAAGACACACAGTCGTGTGTCCTAGGCACACGGTCGTGTGTGCGGTGGAAAATAGCCATTTCCACCCACCCTTGCGCAGAAACTGAAACTAAGCCCCAAAGGACTTCTAAAATGACTCTTCTACCCCCTGAACTCTCTAAAATGGCAATTCTACCCCTTGGGTCATTATAGAAAAGAAGAGAAAATGAAGGAAATAAGCTGGGAGCTGGGAACTGCGCGCAACTGAAACTAAAACATTTATATCTGGCTGAGGCAAGACACACGGTCGTGTGTGCGGTGGAAAATAGCCATTTCCACCCACCTTCGCGCAAAACACTGTTATTCCCCCCAAAATACTTCTAAACAAGCCCCAAAAGGCTTCAAAATGACTCTTCTACCCCTGAACCCTTTCAAACTCTTTCCTAACAAGGAAATCTCTCTTTTACCCTTAGATTCAGAACCCTAAAAGATAGTTCTACCCTTAGGCCATTACAGATGACAATCCTTTAAAATACATCTATCGTATATGATGTCTTGCTTTAACTAAAATATAGTGTCATATATCTATCTCCCGATTACCCTGTGATTAGGGCAAACTCATATGGATTAAAATGAACCTTGATGCCATTTACTCAGTAGTACAACTCATCCCCCCAAATAGATAGGCTCACCAATTCCTGTAACATAAATGAGTGCACTAAAACCTTATTGAATCTTAAATCTTGTAATATAAAGAACTGACCAACACATGCCTCCCTGAAAGCTCTCTATTATGTCTCCTAGAGTATTTGTCTAGCTAAATCGATTGCATCCCTCATCTCACATGTTGTCACTTGCGTCTGGAAATGACAGTCCGATACATATCTTAATCTCCTTTGTAGGCCTTCATCAACCCTCGTTCTTTTTCCCTGATTTGTTTTTTCTACCATATGCAAAAATTTAAAAACCAATTTCCAATATATCGCATCTAATTATGCAACCAAATGCATAATATTACAAAGACATAAAATGGCAAATAAAAAAAAAAATTTACGTGTATTGAAGTGCATAGTACACGTACAATGTAGTGACCCCCGCCTCAGGCCTACTGTGCGCAGCTATAATATATATATATATAATAATAATAATAATAATAATAATAAAATGTGCCTGTGACGGAGATCCCCACGAGAGAAAAGAATTTGACTGCTGCTTGAAAATACTTTAAACATTCATATACGGAAGCGTAAAATATGAAAACTTTAATAAAATAAGTCATAATAACTTTTCTGAAAATCCCAGGCTACTCATGTATTAAAATCAAGTTAGTCATACAATGTATAATAGTATAATACACACAAACATAAATACATGAGATGCAATTAACAAAGCAAATGAGCCGAAAATATAAAGCTAGCTGCCGAGCCATGTCCCCCAAAACCTCACAGCTGTATCGCCGCATCTCAGTCCCTAAAACTCACTGACCTGCAAAAGAGAAAGGAAGGGAAAGGGGTGAGTGACAAAATCACTCAGTAAGCATTTCCTATCTCTTACACAGACAGATCATCAAGCAAAGGCTGATCCTCGATCAGACCTCGGATTCTCTGCTTACTGATTTCTCAATCTTTCTTATTTCTTATTTCTTTACTTTCTTCCTTTATTAAGTTTTCAGAATTCTCATGTGTTTTATGCTTTGTATTTTATTTTTATCTCATATGTTCTTATGTATGTGGTACATGACATGATATGCATGCTCTGATGTCATGTAAATCTCATTTTCTCATAAAACTTGCCCCTCGGGCTGATTTTCTGAAAACATACTCTTTTCTGAAAACTCTTTCTCATAAAAATCTCTGATCCGAAGATCCTCATATATATTCATATAGTATATCTGAAAACAATATCAAAAGTACTATATCTGAAAAATAACTCTGTTGTGCTGGCCAGTCTGATGAACACAGAGATTCGACACCTTGGCCGTATGAGTTCAAACCTATAAGAAATCTACTCGTGCACGACCATGTTCTCTCTCGCGAACCATGGTTTCCCTCTCTAGCGGGCGTGCAAACTTACAGGTGTCCCCTCGTATCCACCCCTAACTGATGTCCAGAACATCGTATATATATATATATATATACACGTTTAAAACATCTCTTGGATCCGTAGATCCCTTTATGAAAATATCTCATGTATGGCATGCCATGCTCAATGTCTCTTAATCATGCATGATATGTTTTTTTCTCATGTTATTCTCGTGTTTCACATACTTAAATTTCGCATAGGGGAGCTTAGGATAGCTTAACTTTAATTTAATTTCTCTTTTCTTTCTTTCTTAAGCCACACGGGCGTGTGTCAAGGCACACGAGACCGTGTGCTCCTCATGCTGATGGGCGTGCAACGTTTTGGAATCAATTTCTCACAAATCATGAAATGGGCATGCCACACGAGCGTGTGGTGCGTTTACACGGGCGTGCATGGGTGGGCACACGGGCGTGTATCACACTGCACGGGCGTGTGTCTGCCTCAGCACCCTCCCGTGTCTTGCCTACCGGGTGTGTGTGTGGATTTTCATACGCACATGGGCAGGATGCAAGGTCGTGTCCATGCAGATTTGAGGTCACACGGGCGTGTCCCCCCGGGCGTACGGTCGTGTGCTCAACTCAAAATCTACAGAAAACGTCTGGAAACCCAGAAATCCCACACAAACTCATCCAAAACTCATTCAATCTTCAATTAAACATAACCACAACACATATACATGATAATAAACATACTCAACTCATGCATTTCTCATTTGGCTCATCCAATCTCATGCATTTCTCATCCAAAGCATACTCAAGCAACATATTTAACATACATTGCATATTCATCTCAAAATCATCATACATTCATCATCTCATCATCAAGACATGCTGGAAAACATTCTCATAACACAGCAACCATCCAAGAAACATAAAACTCAGGAAAACTTGCTGGAAACCTAAGTGAAGAGGTAAAGAAATACTTACCTCTTGCCATGGCGTCCAAATCTCTCTCTCTCTAGCTGGTCTTGGATCTCTCACCGGAACCATGGCAGCTGGCTGGACGGTCTCTAGTCTAGGGTTCGCTGGAAAAGGAAGGAGAAAAGCTGAGGGAAAGCTGATGGAGAAAATGCGGGAAAAAGCTGGGAAATAAACCCTTATACTCATTCTCTCTCTTGGCACACGGGCGTGTGCCCCTCAAATCTCAAAATTCTCTCTTTTTCTCCACAACTTAGTCTAAATGACATTTCTACCCCTGGGCCATTACATACAAGACCAAATCACGCATACTAGTTAAATTTATGTCATGCTTAATTTATGCATTCCATGCGCCCTTCTAAATTCTAAAAACTTACAAAATCCCCTAATATGTACCATTTTTTAAACACACCCCCAAAGTTTAAAAACTAGCAAAAGTCCCCCTACATAATGTGTGCATTTCATGCACCCCTTAAATTTTAAAAACTTGCAAACAGACCTCCAATGCTTATCATGCATATTACACGTGACCCTCTATAATTTAATAAATTGGCAAACTACCCTCCGTCTGCAGCCTTGGTCAATACGCATTTTTACACAATATACGCATATTAAGTGTGCGACACATGTGGTCATCATGCAGTAGTAAAATCCCAACTTTTCTACGTCAAAATTGTTTCTATGATCATCTAAATATAATCTATAACTAATTTAAAGCACATGCAACCCAAAAGTAGTTACCAATTCAACACAAACGATATTAAAATTTTGATTTTTTTCTTACACTAAAATGCTTTAAGTCTATCTAAAAAACATGAACTTTCGACTAAATCCATAATGAAAGTATTCTACTTACCATTTACTTCATTTTTGCTATCGGAAGTTACCAAAACCATCTTCGAAATCACAAAAAAATTGCTATTGTATACAAATTTGGTGCATATTTTGTATATGGTACGTAAGACCACTTTTGGTTTTCTATATATACTGAGACATCTTTGTCATTTTGTTCCATACATACAACATGTTATAATCATGATGATTTATTTGAATTTCATTATAGTTTATTTTCTGTGCATGCCGTGTATGGGGCGCATATCTGGTGATGTGCAAAATTTCAAATAGCTTAGGAAAAACATGATTTTTTTTGATATTTTTGTCCTTTAGTTTTAAATATTGATTAAATTAATTAATTTGCTGATTAAAAAATAATTAATGTAACTTTTAGCTTGTAAAATTGGTCAAAAAATACTTTTAAAATGACGAGATGGCATTGCGACCCACAAGGTCAAAATACAGTAGCCCACGTGTCAATGCACGTGGAAGAATATCCACAAATACAAGCTGAGACAGAATCCTAGTTCTCTTTTATCTCGCTTCCTTTCTTCTCCACCCACCAAAACTTTCCCTTCTGCCTTTTCGTAAACAAATTCGCACAACTACGAAAACAAAATCTCAAGAAAAACAAAATAAATATTTATAATAATAACTGCAAAAAGCAAAAACCTCATCGGGTTCTCTCTTTCAAGTATCCACGCAATTCACGCGCGCCAAACGAACGAAACTTTCACAGCAACAACAAGAAGAAGGGTGAGAGAAAAATAAAAGGAATTGGGGAAGTTTTTGAACTATCAATTGGGGAGAGGGTTTGATTTCCCTTTCGGGTTTGCGTTTGTTTTGAGGAGTTTGATTTTCCCATGGCGAAGAAGAGGAAATCAGACGCCACGCGTCTTGATGAAGTTGACCGTACGATGTACACCACCTTCTGCAGCGCAGCCAACTCGCTTTCGCAGCTCTACTCGCAAACGATGAACCACCAGCGCCTCAGCTTTCAGGCCGGCGAGCGCCACGCGCTGGTGTGCTTTAATTTCTGATATAAAAGTTTTAATTATAATTTTAATTTTTCTTGAGTTGTGATTTGATGGGGTTTCTGTGATGTGTTCTTTGTGATGGGTCTATGTCAATTCTGTTTTAATTATTATTTGATTTTGTAAGAAAACTGAAACTTTGTATGTTTTTGGTCTTTTAATTTGATGTTTGGTTACTTATCTGGTTGATCAGCTTGTGTCTGTGTGGTTGATGAGAAAATGGAAGGGAAAATGCCGAGAGCAGTTTTTACCACGCTGGCTTAATTATTTGTGTTAATTATCTGGTTGATGAACTGGCATCCGTTTGCTTGGTGAGAAAATGGAAGAGAAAACATGAGAAAAGTTAATGTTTTTTGTTTTAATTTTTTGAAACAAGCTTGGTAGTTGCTATATGCTTGCTTGAGCCAAGCTTTTACCCTTTTTTTTTTTTTTTTTTTCTAATTTTTGGGTGTAAACTTGTATGATTTTTGTCAGTGAACAAAGATGATTACTTTCTTTGCAATTGCCTGGAAGTATAATTTTTGGGGAGTCATCTCTCTATTTCATGTTGTTTTTTTAGTTATTCATGAAAACTACGCCTCATTCCTTCAGTGCCGAAGGCTCATTAGGTAGTTAAAAGAGCCTTCGGTTGTAAATTCTTCTCAATATCATAAGTACGATACGAGTGCTGAAACAAGCTTAGATTGCTAAGAAACTTCTAGTGATTTCTGCTTCTAATATTTTGATGTGAATTTTTCAGCTCATAATTATTTAGGCTTGATTCTGTGATTTGTTCCCTGCAATAAAACCAGGGCAAAGAGATGTAGAATAGTGTAATATCTGTAAATGAGTCAAAGTTTGGATATGATTGAATTCATCATGTTCAGTTAATAAGTTGAATTGGTTTGTTTTAAGTAGTCATAGTACAAATTCTTACGTATTCATCTTAGTGGATGCTTGAAACTTTTTCTCCCACATTTGTGTTCATCTTAGTGGATGCTAGAAACTTTCTCTCCCACATTTGAGCTAGCAAAGTTGTCACATTCACGAAGCTTCAGGCCTTTCTTGTTTTTCCATGCATAAACAACGAGTTTTCTTCCTTTTACTTGGTGCTTGACAAATGGGGTATAGGCTAACTGATATAGATTTGGGTCTGTCATGCTTTAAAGATGCTTTCTGACTTTTACTTGGTGTGAGGCAAACAGGGTCTAGGCCACACGATATGGATTTGTTACTGTCCTGCTTTAAAGATGCATATTGACATGCATAACACAAATGAAATTACTTAAAATTTTATTTTGTAATGGAATTGACTAATGCTGTTCTTTTAAGGTTTTTTCATTTTTTTCTGACCTGATTTCCCTGTAACTGATCTGCTTTTTGCCTATTTAACTATGAAGCTTCGAAACTTTTTTTTTTTTTTAACTTAGAAATTCCATATCTTTTTTACTGGTACATTTTTGCTTATCATTTTTATGTTCAGGTGGTCATTCCTTAAGCACTTATAATAGTATATTAAACTTTCTTTGTGGATGAGGCATATTGCATGTTGCCTTTTTTAATGAATTCAATAACTTGCAAGTAAATGTTTCTTAGTTTCCAGATTGAGTTTGCGATTATCTGACTAGTTTGATGCCCTGTCCATGCTCGTCTCCTTATTCTTCTATATGGATCAATATCTACTTCATATTGTTATTTCAACTTATCCTTTAATGAATTGTGAGGTATGTAGTGATGTGTTTCCCAAGTAAAGGAAAGCATAACCCAAGGCTCCAGTCTGTTACTGTATTTTGCACTTTCACCATTCTCATGAACTGTTGCTCTTTCATTTGACATGTTGCTGTTGGCTATGACATCTTTGTTCTTTCAATTGGCATTTTCTATTTTGGTGCTTGTCATATGTTTACTTTGTTTTTATAGACTTTGCGTATGCTTACGAACATACTCCTTTAATTCCAGGAGAAACTTTATCAATGGATTCTGAGGCAGCAAGAGGAAGGTTCAAGAGTAACAATAGTTGATGTAGTTGCTTATTTGCAGGTTTCTTAATTAACTCTGATTTATCGGTTTAATCCATGCTGTTGCTGTCCTGATACATCTATAACATACTGTTTTATTTTGTGTCCTAATTGAAAATTTTCTAGGCATACAGAAATGAGATTTTTCGTTTTGGATGCATGTTTCATGCTGGAAAGTAATGAAATTGTGCATAATTATGGAACCATTTGTAAGGTATTTCGGAAATAAATTTTATCTATATGGGTAGACCCTCCTTAATATATTCTGTAGTTATTAATTGAACTCCATTGCTCACGGTATCTCAAATAAGACTATAGAAAGATCAGGTATATTGTTTGGCTTTAAAATTTTTGGAAATACATGAAATTTTTTTCTGTTATATTCCATTTATGATCATTGAGATCTTCAAAGACATTTTGAAGAATTCACTTGGTGAAATCTAATTACCTCTGAAATCGTTTCCTTCTGTTTGTGTAGAACGAGCTTGAATATGGAGCAGAAGAGCCTCCCGTGTCCCCCAGGTTGCCTATCCAGCACCAACATCCTCAAAGTGCATTAAACAATTTAGGAGTTTCCAATGCTTCTATTCCGTGCGCACCAGCAGCAGCAGGGCCTGGAGTCCGTACTGGACTATCAGATGATCAAGCGAAGAACTCTGTTTTCTCGAATGCTCTCTCCAGCCCCGTTCGTCGCAGCCTTCAACACTATCACTTGTCGCAGGGAGGCTATCAAATGTCATCCGGAAATGGGCCTCAGAATGGTGCTACCAACCATGTCCAGCAGCAGAACAGGGATGCCAATTCTCCCAGTTCTGAATCTATGGATATGCATGCAGATAGTCCAGGCCATGACTTCCCGTATTGAATTTTCTGTGTGGTTTTTTATTTTTATTTTTTTTTTGTCACATTTTTTATTGCTTTTGGTTGTTTAAAGCTCCTGTGTGGTGCTTAGAAGCCTTGAAAATTCACTGAAAGTGTACTGCAACTTCCATTATATGTACTGCTAATGCCATATTTCTCTATGCATTTTCTTAGAGCAAAGAGTGTTCAAAACCAGTTAGTTGAATCAGTTTGACATAACTTTGAATCAGACTGAATTTTTGGTTTGAATAAAATCATAAACTGAAACCAAATAGCTTCAGAGATTAACCCATTTTCAAATGAACAGAAATATTGATTAACTGAATTAAATTTTTGGTTAAACAATTTCGAACCAAATTTCAGAGAGCTATTTTATTTTATTATCTTTGTTCAATTTTCTGAAAGCTGTATCAGCCTTGTAAAAATAAACAAGTCAGTAATTGTATTTAAAAGTTGGTTTTGTTATATTTTTTTTACTCCGTATTTGAACGAGTGTTCTAAATAACATATTTTCAAAATTCAATAATGCTTGACTTAAGCTCGTATTTGTTGAGTCAGCAGGATCTCCTTTCGAGTTCAAGTTTGAAATAAAAACAATTTACTTGAATTTAATTTAAAAATTATATTTAACCTTTTAATTTTCAAAAATATAAATTTATATTTTATATATTTATTAATTAATTTTATACATTAAAAACCAAAAAAATGAGATTCTAATTATGTAGTCGAAAGATTTAACATTTTTAAAGTCTTATTAATACTTAAATCGAATTGTGAGCTCGTTAAATCATTAAGATAGCCAATATTAAATTTGAGTTCGATTTTATATTAATCAGGTTAAACTTGATTCGATATTAGCCGAGTTGAAACAATCTATAAATTGGCCCAATCAAAATGAGGCCCATAAGCTCTCAGCCCAAAATGATCCATCGCTCAATAAAAGCGAAAAATAGCCGCCATTATTAACTCTACCATCAATTCCTTCCCGCCAACATTTTTTATTCTCATTTCGAACCCGCTCTCTCAATCGCGCTTCGTTTAAGGTAGGCGATTCGGTTCAATTCGATTGGATAATTTGTTTAATTTTGTATTTCATTTAGAAAAATTATTTTTTTAGGAAAATTTGGAATTTTAGTTTTTTTTTTTTTATTCAATTTGTCCTTTCAACGTTGTTGTTTTATAATTTGATTTCGTTTTAGTAGCTAGAAATTCGATTTTCGATCATTTTTTCTTAATTTTTGATTAAATTAGTGATTTTATAATTTATTTTAAGAAAATTTTGTTTTTTAATTTTTATTTTGTGGATTAAGTTCATAGTTTTTACGTCGTTCAGTAATTTGGTATCGTTTCAGTTGCTAGAATTCAATCGAGTATAAATTCGATTCTAGATTTCGTCTCTATGATTCGAGTTGTTATTTGGCGGATTTGATGGCAATTAGGGTGATTAGTTTTGTTGAATTTTGATTTATGATCGATAGTGGGATAAGGCTTTATTGATTTATCTCTTGTTGAAGTCAAGATTTAGATGAAGCTTCAAACAATAATGAAAAAAATTGGGATTTGGGTTGGGTATTTTTAGTTATATGTGCTATAATTTTGGTTGTTTTGCTTCTTTATCGTTAAATTATGTGAAGATTTTGTGTTTGTTTTCAAGGATTTGAATTAGGAGTACATTTTTTCTGAAGATTATGATAATTGAGGGTATTTTTTGGTTTCATGTGTGTTTTAGAAGTTAGGTGGTGGGGTAGCTTTTGTTACTCAAAATTCATGAATATTTTGAGAAACAAAGATGCATTTTAGAAGTCAGTATTATGTGCTCATCTCGTTAGTATTTTTTTGGTTGTTTTTTATCTGGAAATTGGGCAAGGGATTTGTTTTTCTATTTTTATTATTTTTAGACTGTAAAGTTGTTTTTACGATTGTGCCTTACATTTGTTGCTGATAACATGAACTATTGGATTCAATGTGTTTGACGAATGGTATCATATGCAGAAGGCTGAATTGCTATGACATCTTCTAGAAAGCGGAGGGGGAAGGTAGGTGAGGCACCTGGAGAGCAGAATACAGGTACAGTTGCCACTGGAGTCGTGAAATCTGCAAAGAGAACTAATGTACAGCGCCATAAAACAACTGGTATGTTATTTCAGCTAAGTTTTTTTTTTGTGCTTTCAGTGTTTTTTCAAACAATTTTTCTTTGAATCAATGCACCATTTGAACCCCATTAAGACAAAGTTTTCATATTGAACTTTGTCGGCCATTGGCCTTCTAATAGGGGCTAAGGTTTAACACTTACAAGTTCTACTCAATCTAGGCTCTAATATGACACTCGAACAGTAGATTGGTGTTAACTGTCTTGAATTTAATTCTGGATTCCAGCTACAAAAGAGTGTGAAAAGGCTTCACACCACAAGCTAGTTTGACTAGGTGCAAAATTAATGGTTAGTAAAGAAAATAGGAGGAGCTACTCCAAGTTTATGCAAAATCTCCTGTTAGCATTCTGGTACAGGAAATATAAGCTTTTCTGGAATTTGTAGAAAACCTAGTTTGGTGGGTCCATACAAAAACCATAAATAAACAAAGCCTAGCACCATACGAAACACATGGAACTTTGCCAAGCTCTAGATTTTTCCTCTGTTTGCACCTAGAACTGGGATACCTTTTATTTATCACAGTATCCATTAGTCAACCATGACTGCTTTCGGTTTTTTTATTGGTACTCATAATTTTATTTTTGGGTTTGGTATTGGATCTTCTGTTTTCAGGGAAAAGTGATGATTTCTCAGTTGAAAATGATGAGAATTGTTCACCTACTACATCAGCTGTAGCTGTGAGGCTGCAACATCCAGGAAAAGGTGCATGCCTCTTGGAAAATACTAAAAATCTACCTAGATTTGACATCTATTCAGAACAAATACTTCATCCATCTACGAAGATTAAGTTGCAGCTTTTTCCCCTGGATGAAGGCACTCGCATGGGATTGGAAAAGGTAAAGTGATAAAACTATGCTTTGAACACATTAGAAGCTTTTTATAACCTATTAAAAAATATGCTTGTTATTTTTTCGTCTAGGATGGATTTCATCCATACTTGGAACTCACTCTAAGTAAGCGGAAGAAGATATCTTCTGTGCTTAAGCATCTTAATAGCAAATGGGGTGGTTCAAAAGTTGCTCTTGGGGAACCCATACTTTTCCCGTACAACGTGGTGGAAAATTTTGCTAGTTATAGATGGACAGGGAATGACATTGACATTAGTGCAGGAGATGTCTATACAGCTATTGGATCTCCTGCCATTTTCCGGTTAAGGTCAAAGTCCTGAACACTTTTTCTTGTTATAGGCATGTTGTAGTTTAGTGGGAGATTCTGACTGAGTTTCTGTTTCAAGGTATGCCTGGTCTGCCAATACTGAAGCTTCAACCTCTCAAATGCCTTCTACATCAATTTCAATGCAGGGATCATTAAAATCTGAAGTACAGAAAGGTTACAGCACTAAGGTGGCAAAAACATATGGCAAAGTAAATAAAATAGAAGAAACTAGTGCAGAATATGAACATATTACTGGAAATGGAGCAGCAACTGCAGTGCTGGCTGAGAACATGTCTTACAATAGACCAGTTGATCCCGAGGTATGACATAGTAGCCATGCTATTATTATATATTTGCTGTTTAATCTCATATATTGGAGATTTTTCAAAAGCATAATATGTTACATGACTTTCTAGTGCATATTGAATAATCATATGGCTAATGATCTTCTGACAAGTTTTTTATGATTATCTAGGATTTGACTATATAATTAAATGATCATGTTCAACCTCTTTGATACAATCATTGAATTGACCCTTGTTCTAATATGATCTGAAATATTGACCATTGTGAAATCTAGATTTTGAGCATATATCTTCCCAGATTTTGTACCTCTTTCTGAAACATACTCATTGGGATATAACTAGGATAGTGAAGTCAGGATCAATAGCAATGTTGGGCAATTAGCTTTGTTGTGGGCTGATAGCCTAACCAACATAAGCATCGGAGGCTTGCTTTCTGAAGCATCCTTACAGGGCAAGTTCAACACTAGTGACACGAAATCAAATGGGGGCAATGCGTGCTTGCAACCATCTCAACTAGTTTGTGATTCATTCGATGCCTTTCTTGCTGGTCAATTGAATCATTCTCAAGGTCCAAGACCTCTGACTCCTCTGCCTCTGCCTCCTCATGACTCTCATTCGTCTATTTTGGATGCTGAAGACACATGTCATGCATTTGCATTTCAAAAATTCTCTTCCTTAGAGAAAGAATCTAAGTCATGCAGTCTAGGTGCTGGCCCCAAGTCCTTCAAGCTTCCAAATGTGACTGAGGTTTGCTCAAATATCTGTGTAATTTATAATTTAGGTTGCTACATTATGCACAATATATTCTTTTAAAAATTCCCACCTTGCTTTTTGCAGGCCAATGCCCAACCTGTGTTTTCACAGGGCCATGCTTGTCCAGAATCGCAGACAGACTTGCAGCTTCGGGTACATAATGATGAAAGCAGCCTCGGTCTGTCCGGCATCAAATGGGTAAATTTCTAATGAAAATTGTTTCTAACCCTTCAATGCAAAAAATTTTTTTATGTAACTGGCTAACCTTTTCCCTTTCGCCGGTTGCAATGTCTGGATACAGACTGACTCTTTGGGGCCCTTCGATCTTGGCTTATCATCCTCCCGGAAAATTATCAGCGGAGACAGTATTAGCATGAGCAGCATTGTTAAGTAGCAATCTCATTGCCATTAGGAGCTACTACTTCCGGGGATCTAGAGGTTCCTTCTCTAGACACAAACATATAAGAGATCTGAAAATTCATTAGAAATGATTGGATATACAGTCTTCTAATTATTTTCTCTCTTTCCAGTTTTCTTTCTCGAAATTTTGTGCATTAAGACCTTACAAAACAGCACGTAATAAAACCATACAAAAACAATTTTTTTTCTTGCAAATTCGAAGTCAAATATATTAGAAAATTTACCAACTATTTACTTTTAATCATTTATGATGCTTCTAATAATTCAGATTAGGTCCTTATTTAGGGGTGAATCCAGGATGAGTTGGCTTGTACTTGGTTTTGTGTTCAGCTTGAAAGAGATAAACACGAATTGGGGTGTGCTTAACTCCACTTGAGTGAGTCTCCGGAAAGTCAATGGTAGATTTATCCTTTTCAGCTTCATCTTTTACAATTATTCTTCTTCATTTATAGTAACTTTTCTTTTTTAGTGCTTTTTGACGGCTTCTTTGGTGGCTTAAGTTGGACTTTTTAAATTCCAATTGGATTTAAATTGGCTTTTATTCGGATTCAGTTTCGGCTTGATTAGACTGCAATTTACCTCTGTTTATTTGATGAGGGAATTCATAAAATTATCCTACTACTTCATATACATTAATAATTGATAACTATTTCCCTCCCGCCCGCCCGCCCGCCCACCGAAATTAGTTGAACTGTTTATCAAACCTCTCTTTGTATATATAAATAGCAGAGCCTTGAGAAAACAGTCCGATTCTTTGATAATGAAGGAGCTTCTCCCTTGATTCCTCAGCCTCCACTGAAATCCCAAAAAATTGCCGGCCCAAGGGCGGCTTCTGTATATGCTCTCTCATACTCTCCCACCCACCACAAACCAATAAGAAGGGTAAAACAAGAAACAAACTTTTATGTGTTGATGAAGAGGCCGGAGGGATTGAATTCTTGGGAAAATCGATGCAAGTTTGAGCCAGTTGGAATTGAATCCAAAATTGAACTGTATTTGTTGAGTTTCAACTTACTGAGTACAAACTCAGTCTTTGAATTCAAAATAATTTTGAGATAAGTCTTGTATAGACTCGATTCAAATCTATTTTAACCCTACTTGCATGATTCTAACAGTTTTAGGAGTCTCTTGTTATGCATGATACCCGAGGGGATAATCTGTTATTCACCAATATTAATGAATACCTATACAAAAAATGTGTGCTAATAACATATAATACGCAATTTTCATGATACCTCCAGGGAATAATATAACAAACATGAATAAAAAATCTAATCTTGATCATCTTCCAATATATAAAGTGACCTTCTGAAGGGAGCGAAGGCATTGGGATTGCCCTGCCAGTGATTGACAATACCAGTAATAGAAGCGTGCCAAAGAGGTACTCAAGTTTTGGATGTTTTTAAGGGCATTTAGTTGGTCTTCAGTGAGACTCAAATTCTGAGTTATTTGAAGGATTAGGGTACCCTTCTGTTCTTGGGCCTCTTTTATTGTGAACTGGAGGGAGATTGAAGCTTTTCTCATGCACCATTGTTGTTGGTTTTGAAGATGATGTAGTGCTTGATAAGATCGACAGCGTTGACCCTTCAATTTTGGGAACTTTAAATCAAGCTAGTGACAACAATAATGACAAAATCCAAGGAGTTCCAGTCACCAAACTTTAGGGTAAAGAAATGTCATTAGTTTTATATATATATATATATATATATATATATATATATAGGGTATTTATTAGAGAATTCAAACACTCGTGTTAGTCTGGGTGCAATACAACAAGCTAAGCATATAATCTGGCCGTGCTGTCAAAACCATCATATTCTACTTTTAAGTAGTATGTCAAGAATTTGAACAGCTATTTCTTAAAGATGAAGAAGAGAAAAACAAAGGGGACGAGGAGGCTGTGGTAAGCATAATGGAGGACGGAATTCCAGTTCAAGAGGCAGAGGCTTTGTTCAAGCAGGAACATGCAGCACTCAAAATAAAGGAAATAACAACAGTAATCCACGTCCTCGACAAGGAAACTTTCAAAGAAAAAATCAGCAGCCTAAACAGATACCTCAAGGTGAAAATCCTTGTCAAATTTGTGGTATCAGTGGTCATGGTGCTTTAAAATGTTGGTACAAGTTTGATCATGCTTATCAAAGTGAAGATGTGCCTCAAGCTTTTGCCGTAAGGGCTATATTTGATGATGCTCAGGAAAACTTTTATGCTGACATTGCTGGAACAACACATATGACATCAAATCCAAGTATTTTTCATTCTACATCTCCTTATCAAGGCAACATGAAAGTGTATACTGAATGATGTGTTGGCTGTTCCTGATTAAAGAAAAATTTGCTCTCTGCAGTCAATATCTGAATATAATGCTTGTATATTTGAGTTCTCATCTTCTGGTTTTTTGATAAAGGATCCAAAAACACAGCGAGTTCTAGCAAAGGGAATTAAAAGAGACGAACTGTATGCTTTGGATGAAGGAATAAAACATGCTGTTATAATGTACAATTATTTACTCGTTGTAAAATGGGAAAAAGTTGTAAACTCCCTTTCTCTCTAAATAATGGCAGAACTGAATTTCCTCTTCAAAAGATTCATTGTGATTTGTAGGAATTGGTCTAATCAACATTTTGCATATTATGTTATTTTGTTGATGACTTCACAAGGTTTACCTTTCCTTTGAAAAGGATATCTGACTTCCTTAATTGTTTTCAGAATTTTCAGAGACTGACAATGAATAAAATTTGAGAGGACTATCTAAATTTTCTAGTGTGATGGTGGAAGTGAATTTACAAAAATGAATTCCTTCAACATTCAAGTCATTGTAGCATCAGACAACAAATTTCATGTCCAAGCACTCTCAAACAAAATGACGTTAAGAAAGAAAACATCGCCATATCGTTGAAACAGTGTTCACAATGCGCATTCATGCTAATATGTCAATGGATTTCTGGGTTGAGAGTTTTTCTATGGCAACCTATTTAATTAATAGATTGCCCACAAGTACTTATTCTTATTCTTGAAGGTTTTCGGGTGTTGACATTTTTCCTATCTCAGAAAATACACATCTAATAAGCTGCAACCTCGATCATTGCCATGTGTTCTTATGGGATATTGTCCTCCTCACAAGAGATGTCGATGTATTCATCAACCTACGCAAAGAGTTTACATCTCTAGACATGTTGTCACTGATGAAAATTTTGTGCCTTAAACTAATCTCACTGATTTATCCAAGAATTTTCATACGAAGGGGGAGTTAATGATAGGTCCCAGTCAAAGCTAATAAGATTTTTTGGTTGGAAAAAGCTCTCCCCTTTATTATTGCATTATGAAGAGTTAAAATACAAAAGGAAAATAATAACTTTTCCTAATCTTTAGATCATATCTGTAAGAATAGGATTCCAATGGCTAGTTGCAACAAAGTAGCCGAAATTATTCAAATAAAAACAACTTCTTCACCTATTCTCAAGCAAGCTTGTGACATGATCCAATAACTTAGACCAAAGTCCTTGCTGCCAATAATCCTCCAAGGCTTCTTGATTCCGTGCATGGCCCATGCGCTCCAATAGTCATGTGACTTGCATGTCCCATGCACAATAATGACATTTAATCAAAATATTTTAGATTTCTAATGGGTACTCTTTGAGACCTTCTTGGCTTATCAGTTAACAGGATACCCAAATTATAATAATGGATGCTTGCTCCATCGCAACTCCAGCCATCTAGTCCAAATACCTCTCTTGTTGATACTTGGCACATGTTGACAAATTCTAAGCAAGCAAGTTCATCAATATCTCAGTAGTGAGCACTTGTCTCTGCAGGATAACGGTGGGCCCATTCAGAATGATAATGTATCACAAGACAAAAATATTACACATGGCATTGAAGTCCAAAACACTTAAAGATACCATTTCATTACGCCTACTAATTTAGTTCCAGTTGAGCATGCCTCATCGGATTCTTTGAATGGACATCTCCATTTTCACTCATCCAATGATTTCTAGAACTTGTGCTGGCGAACCCACTGGACAAGTTCAAACAAATTTTGAAAGTTCTTCTCAAGCACTAGTACCCATTACTAATCACATTCTAGGATTCGATATTACAAAACCAAAATTAATACAGATAGTGTTATGTTTTATCATATTTTGAAAGGGTGTTAATAATGAAATTTTAAAAAATTAGAACTCAAATAGAGTCTAGAAAAACCTAATTATGACCTTGTTCATACATATATACATAAAACATGCCAAAACATCCATATGGTGTTTTCAAGTTCACAACTGCATAGGCAACTCCTTCAATTCTTTGTGTGGCAATTGGCTCACTTTTCTAGCCCTTGGATGGTAGTGCTATGGTAACCATATGAGGTAAGAGTCCAAGAGGTGTCAAGAACAAGAGAACAGTACTAGCAGCTTTGTGTATGTATGGGTATACTAGGAAGGCATCGGCGTGTGTTTAATTTTTGGCTTAAAAGTTAAAAGTCTCAAATGAGAAAAATCATTGCCTTTTTATAGAAAACTCGACACATGTTGTGCATGTCACATGCACGATTGTTTTTTTTTTTTTTTTAATTTCTTCATAAATGGTCATGCATGGAACATGCACGCCTGTGTATCTAGTGTTTATCGAAATTCCATGATCAGCTTAAACGTCCTCAAATTTTGGTGCTATGTAGCATCCCAGTTTAGAAAAGCCCTTAGAGGTAGAGTTTAGGAGTTAGAAATGAGATTCAGGAATAGATTGGGAGTCCAGAAGAGTTCAGGGGTGAGTTAGCAAGTTTTCTAGAGCTGTGTGACCTTCGTATGATTCCTTTAGGGAGGTTTTAATCATGCGAAGCGCGAGAAATGTGGACCAAAAACCTATTAATAGATAAGAACACATTCCAACCAATTCCCAAAAAATATAAATTTGTATTAAATTCTTACTTGTAACTAATCCTAACATTGAAGTATTGAAAAAAGTCATATAAGCAAAAAATCTCAAATATCCTTGATCATGAGACATATAATTATCATTATAAATAAGTACCAGAATTCCAACTGTAGTGATTAATACTGACATAATAGAAGTAAGTGGATCAATAAAATGTCCAAACTCTAAAGAAAAGTCATTATTGATCGTCCAAGACCATACGTATTGATAGATACAACTTCTATCTATTTGATGAATAGATAGATCAACCGAAAAAATCATAACTATACTTAACAATAAAATACTAGGAAAAGCCCACATACGGTGAAGATTTTTTGTTGCTCCCAGGTGCACTCCCGTGCACCATGCCCTGCACGCCCGTGCAGGTGGGATTAAAGAGAGAGAGACAAGAGATTTAGTTTCATTTTCTCACCTATTTCAATATTTTTCTTCTCTTGTTCAGCAGCTCTCAGCCCTAGGCGTGAAATCCAGCTTCCAGCAGCTCCCAATCCAGCAAGAGAGCAGAGAGAATAGCTTGAGATAGATTTCCAGCAGCCATGTCAAGAGGTAAGTGTTTCTTACTTCTTTCGTGCATTCCCAGCTTACTTTGATGCTTGTTTGATGATGTTGGAAATGTGTGTTTCCGTTTTCAGCTTGTGATGTTATGTTTGCATGCTGATGTGATGATGATTTGATGATTATATGATGATTTCCACCCAGAATGTATGCTTGCCTCATTTGTGAGTGTGTTAGTGAGAGAAGTGATGGATTTCCATGGTGGAATCAGCAGTAAAGGATGCATGTTGAAATTGGTGTTGAAAATATGCTTATGAAAGTGCCATTGATGTGTGTTTAAGTTTAATTTCAGTTTGGATGTGAAATAGATGGGTTCCTGCATCTTCCAGGGGAGCCTTTTCGCTGCAAAACCAGGTGCACGCCTGTGTGTTCGCGTGAGCACCCCCGTGTGCCTGTGTTTCTGCAAGCGCACGCCTGTGTGCACGAAGTGCACATGCCCTAGAATACAGAGGATGGTCGTGTGTCCTGAGGGACATGGTCGTGTGTCCGTTCCTAGCATGAAATGGCCAATTTTTTTAGAACTGTGCACGACCTGCTGCATGGCCGGTGCACGGTCCCGTGCGTCTAGGCACACGCCTGTGTGCCCTTACCCTGCACGATCGTGTGTCTCTCATGTACGATCATGTGTCTTCCTCACATGCCCGTGCGTCAGTTATTCCCCAGAAATTAAGCAGTAAAATAGAATTAAAGAATTTGGTAACCATCCAGAAGGCTAATAATCATCAGATAAGCCAAATTTCAGTTACGAAATACTGCATATGCATATCATAGCATAGCATGTAGCCTGAGAGAGGATCAAGGGATCCGAATTCAATAGTTTCATCTTTTAGAACCTGATGTACGGGTTATAGTTTAGGTGAACTTGAGGGGGCATCTGTAGGATTCAGCTTTCTGACACCGGTCAGTCTGCTCAGCAGTATTTCATATTCAGCTTTCTAGCCAGTAGCTGGAATGTTTAGCCCACTTGGCCAAGATGTCGAATCCCTATGTTCATCAGTCTGATCAGCACAGTAGGTACCTTCGGGTACATACAGATGTAGAATTAGATCCATACATCATCAGTCAAATTTCAGTTTCCAGCTCAGCATGTCATTACATATACATCATGGCATGGTTAAATAATGAATTTCAGTAATCAATTCAGTAATCAGATAACAGAATAATCAGTTTCAACGCCAGCAAGCGATTAGATGCATGAATAGGGCCGAGGCCAGGTATGTGTGTTTCTGGTTTGCTGCTTGCTTGGGTGAGGGAAGTAAGGAATGCTTACTGGGTGATTTTTATCACTCATCCCTTTCCATCTTCCTTCCTTTTCAGGTTTTGTTGCTACTGGCGATGAGCGGGTGGATTGAGGCTTGCGAGAGAGGACCCCACATGGGTCTTATGCTTGTATGTAAATGTATATTCAGATGTACAGAACCATGTAAAGAACAGTTGTATGTATGATAAGCCATTATGGGCTCATTGTATATTTATATTTCAGTTTCAGTTTCCGCAAGCATTGTACAGTAGCAGTAGTTTTATGTTCGTAGGATTTCCATCGCGGGTACCCAATTTCTCATTTATTAAATAAATGAACAGTATTATTCAGCTCTAGGGGTACTCGTGGCGACGGGTCCTACATGCTATATATTTTATCATGATACAATGGTCAATAAGGGATCATGCAGGGTCATGTATGTCACATACATGGTTAGGTATTGGCAAATTAATTCAATTTTAAATCAGATTTGTTCTTATCCAAATTTGATCCAATAAACGCTTAACATTTATGTCATATTTCTTTCATGCATAGTGTTGCACACAATTGTACATGCTTGTGCATTAGGATAAAATCCCACATTGACTTTTAACCTTATTAATTTAGATTTGATAAGCTAATCACAACATTATTTGAATGTACTGCCTATTATGATCAATAGATCTAATACCTTTAAAACTCATTCAATTCTTATTATGTGTGACCCATAAGCTTAAACTTTTTACTGCATTAATAGTATCCAAATTTAGGTCAAATATAGACATAGACCATAAGCAACCTATAGCAAAGTATCATAGCCACCCGAATGGAAGAGTATTAGTGAACATCTCTAAGCTTAAATAACATAAGAATTATTGTATAATACAATCCCCTTGTCACACATTGTCTCTTGAAGTTGAGACATAGAAATGTGTCTATCTCATTTTTTTTTTCCTATTATGAACTAATGTATGTCTAAACCAAGTTACTCGGATTAGGTTTTAATTTGATTCTACTTAGATATAGATTTCATTAGCTATAGATATTTATCAGAGACACCATTCTTGTGCTTAAGAGTGACGAATCCTTTATCGATCTATTATAACCCTTGTATAGATCTTAACATAGTCAATCATCATCTTTATGATAGCCCTAGTTATAATGGTACATTGGATACTGTCAAACTATCCCAATCTTTACACACGATTATTTAGTGAAGTCAAGTTAAATTATTACATATACCCATTAAGTTGAGGGGATATCTCTATGTATACAAGAGTCACCATCTGTATAGAATTCTTTTTGTTGGGTTTGTTCAGTAAACATGCCTCCTAATTATATATCTATATGTTACATAAGTGTTAGGGTATATGCCTTATATCCATGTATTTTATTGTAATTATAGTACATTATTGATTATTAATAAAGAAACATTTTTTATTATATGATGTTTGATGCATATAATATGTCCTTAGAATGGTAGAACTAAAATGAAAGAATTAGTTTATTGATCTTGATTTTCCTATATACTCATTGGTGGTCACTTTAGAAATGTTTGTAATCCTAATATTATTATGACTTATTGCACAAATAATAATGATAAGATTATCATACAATTGAATAATCCCAGTAAAAGATGACAACAATTTACATATGTCAAAGTTGTTGTTTGCAACTTGATGTAGCATATAGATGCATGATTTAGTGGTCATGTTCAATAAATAGACTCATAAATATGATTTCATATAAATGGTGACTCTTGAGTCCACAAAAATATTCTTTTAACTTAATAGGTACATGTGGTCATTTAATTTGAAGTTTCTAGACTGTCTTATACTAGAATTGATACAATTTGACATTATCAAATGTATTGTTATAACTAGAGTATCATAAAGGTGAGCGATTGACTATATCATGATCAATATGAAGACTACGATGGATCAATAAAGGATTCATTATTTTCAAGTATAGAAGTGGTGTCTTTATTAAGAATGCATATAACCAATAAGTCTATGGCCATAGTGAGAATATGTTGTTCCCTAATCCATTATATCCAGTTTAGACAAATATTTGATTATATAAGGATACACTAAAATAGACATGTATCTATGTCTTAGCCTCGAGAGACACAACATGATAAAGAGATCGTATTATGTGTTAATCATCGAGTTATGCAAGCTTAGAGATGTTCACTGGCACTTTACTAATCAAATGGTCATATATCTTGCTAAAGATTACTCATGATCTATATGTAGATTCCCAAATTTAGACACTACCAATTTAATAAAGAGCTTATGAGTCACATACAATAAAAGTTGATTAAGTTTTAAGGTATTAGATTTTTAATCTTAGTGGATTTCATGTTTAGGTGTCATTGTATTAGACTTGTCAAATTCATTCAAATCATGTTAAAAGTCAAAGTAGAGTTTTAACTATAAGACCCTACTACCGTATGTACTACTGTTACTATATTATATGTGTTTATTATCAAAGTAATAATAATTTATTATATTGTATTAAGAAAAGAAGTCTTTATTAGTACATACAGTAAGAGTCCTACGCAAGCTGCTTACTAAAAATATATGTTGTGCGGAGGTTTCAAATGAAATGTGGTAGTATGCTAAAACCCACTATACAGTTTCTTGAATAAAACTCATATTTTATTACTAATAATTAGTATCTAAAGACATAAATGATACTATACACCCTCTATGCATGAACAATACAAGCATGCAAGCTAATATGTTATCTGCTGAAAACTAAATACATATATATATATATATATATATAAAACTGAAAACTCGGGTTAAAACCCGCTCATGCTGTATCCCACTTTCCAACTATCTTACGCTTTAAGTTCAACTCCCCAACTCAACCTGCAAGAAAACAAACTACAGGGGATGAGTGACGAGTCACCCAGTAAACATTTTTTATCTCTACCCTCATGGTGACTCTAAACTAATCTATCACTGGTCAGCTACTAAGCTGATAAACTTAACTTAGTTCTTGATAGCCTAATAGTTTCTTCTACTCTAGCTCTAAGTTTTTCTCTATTTTGACTTCTTATCTTCTTACATGCCTAGTCGAATAGATTCTACTTAGCTTATGACTAGTCTCACCGTTAAACTGGCAAACTTAACTTGGTCCTTAACTAGTTAAGTAAGTTTCCTTTTTTGTTCTGGCTCATTTTACTGTTTCTATTCTACTTCACACCTCATCATAAGTATATATATGATTATACGTATACGACTTAGCATGAAAAAGAATTTAGCTAGAAGTAACTCACTTAATTTTCTTCTTTTTCTGATATTCATTATCCTACTTTCTTAGTTGTTTTTTGAGATTTATAGTACACTCAAGTTCTCTGAAGAGCTTAATTGAGTTCCTCTAGGTTTCTGTTTATGACATATATCGTGCAACTAGTTTCTGTTATTTTCTGTTTATAGTGCATGATTTACTTCTCTCTTATCTAGTTGTCTGTGTTCTGATTCGTAATTGTTATATTTCCTATTTACTGTTGTAACTGTATTTGCTAATTATTAGTCTGTCTAATAGTTTTTTTGTCATCTGATTGATATATATATATATATATATATTAGTTTCTTTGTTCTGCTTGCTCTTATAATATATACGACATGATATAAAATATGTTAAAATCACGTCTAATAATGTTGAAAATCATAACTAGGCTCTTGGACTTGTTTACTAAAAACATCTTTCTAAAAACTGGTTTTTCTAAAAACATTACTGGGATCCAAAATCCTAAAATACTGAGAAACTGAATAAAACTATATCTAAAAACTTTATGTATATGAAGATACCTACTATGTTATGTATACTGATGAATACAGTGATTTGATACTCAACCATGTGAATCATCAACTACCTAACACTAGATTGGTAGGCTGAAATCAGATAACTGATACACACCAACACATATATCAATATGTACTAACGTTGGCTCCCTCTTTAACGAGCGTGCAATTACACACCAGTGTATCTAACACTGACTCCCTTTTTAGCACGCATGCAGATTACACATTAACGTATGTAAATGTAGCGTTGGCTCCTTCTCTAGCAGATATGCAACTCATAGATGTCTTCTCATATTCACCCCTAAAATGATGTTCGAATCATCATCTTTCTATTTAAAAAATATATACATGTGAATCATTTGATCCCTTTCTAAAAACATTGAGTTGACATGCTATGTCATGTAATACATATCATACATGATATCTTATTTTTTCTTCTTTACTGATTATATTTTGTTTAAATGTATATCAACTATAGTTCTATTCTATGTATGACATTGTATATAAAGGTTTGTGCCTCTTGTCAACCAAAGAGGAAGACATACAGTTGTGGCATAGAATACTAAGACATGCAAGCATCAATGTTTTGGAAAAAATTTATAAAAGAGATTTAGTTAAAGGTTTATCAAAACTTGTTCTAAAAAATAATGGAATTTGTAATGCATATGCTTTAAGAAAGTAAACAAGATCATGTTTTAAAAGCGAAAAGTGTATTTCAACCACTAGACCTTTACAACTTTTACATAAGGATCTAAGTGAACAATCTAGGATAATAAGTTAAGTGAAAAGCATTATTATTTTGTAATTGTTAATGATTAATCAAGATTTACATGGATTTTATTACCTACACACAAAAATGAAGCTTAATTTCTTTGTTTCATTCGTTAGAAAAGTACAAAACCAAGTAGGTTATACAATTACATGCATAAAAAGTGATGATGGAAAAAAATTTGATTAGGAAATTACAAAAGTATTTTGAATCATTTTGTGATGAGCATACATTAAACATAATTCTTCCACACTTATGACTCCTCAACAAAATAGAGTTGTTGAGAGAAGAAATAGAACATTAGTAGAAATAACTAGAACCATGTTATGAGCATGATTTGTCAAAATCATTTTTGGCTGAAGTCATTAATAGATCATAGTACATCATAAATAGGGTCATAATTAGGTCAATCTTTAAGAAAACTCCTTATGAGTTATTCAAGGAAAAAAAGCCTAACATTGCATATATTCATCTATTTGGTTGTAAATGTTTTGTACTTAACAATAGGAAGGATAACCTAGAATAATTCAATGCCAAATTGGATAAAGCAATTTTTCTAAGATATTCCTCCACCTCCAAGCCATATAGAGTCTTCAATAAAATGATACTTATTGTTGAAGAATCTATACATGTGGTATTCGATGAATCTTCTACTAAGTGTGTTGATAGGTCAAATGAAAAACAAGTGGTGGAACTTATAATGGATCTTCAAATCAAAGAGGCCTCGCTCTCAAAGAAAAAGAATCCCAAATTAAGATAGTGCAACAAGATGAAAACATAATGCAACCTCAAGAATACATAGGGGAATCTCTTTTCTAAGGATGAAACATAAAGTTAAAAAGAGAAAGATCATTGATGACCCATCTCAATGGACCAGTACAAGGGCATCTATAAAAAATACATGAGAGTTTGTGGCATTTTTGTCACAAATGGAATCTAAGAAGGTTGAGGATGTATTATAAGATAAAGGATGGGTGATTATAATACAAGAAGAACTAAATCAATTTGAGAAGAACTATGTATATAAACTAATACCTAAGCCAATGAATCATCATACCATCAGTATAAAATAGGTATATCAAAACAAGGTGAATGAATCCAAAGTTGTGAGAAACAAAAGTAGAGTAGTTATTCAAGGCACTCTTAAGAGAAAGGTATTGATTTCAATGAAACTTATGTAACCAAAGCTAAACTTCAAGTAATAAGGATCTTACTTACTTATGTGTGCCATTTAAATTTTAAATCTTTTTAAATGGATGTTAAAAAAACATTTTTAAATAGTTTTATTCAAAAAGAGGTATATGTGAGACAATCCCTCAATTTTAGAAACTCTAATTTCTCAAATCATGTTTTCAAACTAAGAAAAGCACTTTATGGTTTGAATCAAACTCCTGAAGCTTGGTATGAAAAGTTAAGTTCATTTTTAATTGAAAATGATTTTACTAAAGAAAAGGTGGATACCACTTTGTTTACTAAAAAGCATAAGCAAGACATCTTGATTGTTTAAATTTATATTGATAACAACATCTTTAGTGCTACTAATGAATCTTTATGTAAAGAGTTTTCCAAAATGATACAATGTGAAATTAAAATAACTATGATACGTAAGCTCAACTACTTCCTTGGACTCTAAATCAATGGATGAAGGAAGAAATATTGCTCAACCAATCAAAGTATACTTAAAACCTCTTCAAAAGTTTTAATTTGATATGGATAAGAAAGGTAAAGTTATTGATACAAAGTTGTATAAAAGCATGATAGGAGCTTTATTGTATTTAACTACATCTAAGCCTAACATCATGTTTGTTGATCCCCAAATGCTAAATGGAAAATAAACCTAAAGGGGGGTGAATAGGTTTATTAACAACTTTTTTACAAATTTAATCTTTTTCAATTAGAATCAACTAATCAACGCAATTAATTGACTAATTTAGACTTATTCAAGTCAACCAAGTGATAAACCAAATCATATGTACAATAATAATCAAAATTAAGAGAGTAAATGATAAAAATGCTTAGCCGATTTTTACAGTGTTTTGGAGCATTGACCACAAGCCTTCTACATCAACTTCTTCAAGCAAATCCTCTTAAAGTTTTCACTTGTTGAATCAAAATTACGTCCAACCGCTTACACTAGTTGAATCGAGATTGTGCCCACAATATAGTTTTGATTCAAAGGAATTTCACTTTTAACACTAGGTATACAGGATTATGTCCAACAAGTTTGTAAGCAAGATACATAAATGATATTGTCTCTCTAAGGCTGATTAACAACTTTACACAAACAAAATTTCCTCAAGAATATGCAATAAGAGGAATGAAAGATGAAGTGTGTGAATGAGAGAAAATGGAAGTTTTGTTATATGCACAAGCTCTCCAACATTTCTCACTTTAAAAAACCTCCAATTTATAGCTCAAAACTTACTGGAAATAATAAGGATCTGTTGGAGAAGAAATAAACTCATTGCAACAGCTACAACTGAAATTTACTCTTATGTATGGGTATGACCTTATCATTTAATGCCTCGAGTTGTTCTCTCAACAGTCAAATTTTTCTTAGCATCAGCAAGTATACAAGCATGACCACATTATTCATGGGTATGACTGCTTGTCTCTTCATCTTCTAGAATCAAGTATAGAGTCATGCACGACATCCTATTCGAGGATATGTACGTTCCATATTTTGCCTATGAATGGGCATACTTAAATAATACACGGGTGTACAGGTTCCTTGACTTTGGAATTTTGACCTTGCACAGGCGGAGCTGATCATGACTTAAATGGTGTGACTCTTTCATTCCTATGTACGGGAGTGACTTTTCAACCATCACAGGCGTACATGATAGTTGACTCCTTTTGACTCATGCATGGGGCACACTTACGAGACTTCCATGCTTGGCGTACATTTAGTATGTATGGGTGTAAATGACTAATCACTTTAATACAGATTCGAGTACGAGCAGCATCACGGCACCGTAAAAATGCATGTACAAAATCGAAATGAATTATGTGCGGGCGTACATATTAATATCACGGTCGTACATGTTGCCTACAAAACTACATATAATTTTGTCCTATTTTGGTCATGATTTCAAATATGCCAGAGACATATTAGTCAACTTAACATCATTTTGTTATCATCAAAACTCTAAGGGTCTAACAATGTTTAGTGTATGTATGTGTGCACTTTTTCAAGCAAATATTAAGGAATTACATTTAAATGTCATGAAACGAATATTGAGGTATCTTAAGGGAACATCTAATGTTGGCTTGTAGTACGTTATGAACTCAATATTTGAATTACATGCATTTTTGGATGCCAATTTCAAAGGATGTCAAATATATAAAAGAAAAAAACTAATGACATTTGTCAATTTTTAGACAACATGTTGGTTTCATGGTTTTTCAGAAAACAAAACTTGGTTGCAATATCTAATACAAAAGTCAAATATGCATTTGTAGTTAATTGTAGTTCTCAAATTCTTTGGTTGAAACAACAATTCTTGGATTTTGGTTTTAAAAAGAGAAAACTATAATTTATTGTGATAAGACTAGCTAGTGTCATTAAAGTTTCAAAAAATCCTATTTTGTATTCATGCATCAAGCATACTAATATTAGACACCACTTCTTAGGTGATCATGTTAGTAAAACTAATATTGTACTTGAATTTATTAATATTAACAATCAACTTGTTGATATTTTCATTAAATTTCTTAATAAAGAAAAGTGTGCTTACATAAGAAGAGAGCTTAGAATGATTGATGCAAGACAAGTAAGTGTTTAGTACTCTTGTCCCTTGAATGCATGCTACTTGTACTACCTGGTTGCTTATACGATGGTTTAGTATGTTTGAATATGAAATGCTATGTGATAAATTCATTTGAGTTTGTTGCTACAATATTTGATATATGATATGTATGTTAGATTGGTTGAAATAGGTTTCTTTTGGTTTTAAATGAGAATTAAGTGAAAACGATACAAACTTATATTTGATATCAATCAACATTTAAGTTCATGTAACAAAAACCTCAAATGATCAAAATATTCAAGTTTTGTAGCCTGGGGTGTTTTTCATTCAACTTTTGGAACATGGAAAACTGCATAAAAATTTGCACATTTGTAATTTTTTAGTCACACATGACCGTTTGTTTGAATTGTGCACGATTACGTAACCTTTTAGTCATACAAAGAGTTACATGCATTATATATCCACACGACCATGTAATTCAAATTTCAAATTATAAATCTTTTTACAAAAACATGATCATGTATCGTGTAGCTTTCACTTACACGATTGTATAGAATTAGGGGAGTATTAAAAATACGGTAGAGACACAATCGTGTAAACATATAACATAATCATACGCATGCATTTATAAAAAAAAAACCTAGTTTTTCATTCACTTTCACGTGAAATTGAAAACCCTAACCATGATTTCATCCAATTTTCTCCCAAATCTTCATCAATTTCTTTCAAATTTTTTGCATACATTTTGTTTTAAACACAATATAAATGCTTCGTTTCACATTTTTGCACTATTTCACATCACTTTTCACTTCGACTCAATCTCATTCAATCCAAGTTCAAGAACTTTTTAACAATGCCTCCAAAGATAAAGCTTCTTACACATTTAGATCCTTCTCTATCTAGACACAAGAGTCGTTATCTATATGGAATCCTTTTGTTGGATTTGTCTAATGAACATGCCTCAACATTGTACGCTTATATGTTACACCAAGCTACAAGTAATAGTTTTGACATATGCAAACTATCATTATTTTTTGATAAGGTCATTTAATACTATGATAATCTCATCACTATTATTTATAGCATAGGTTAAAGTAATATCAAAATTACAAGCAATTTAGAATGATCATCTCATGAGTGTATATGGATTGCATAATTATGCATCTGATTCCCTTATCTTGATTCTACCACTCTAAGGATATATTGATTTTATCCAACACAATCGTACACAAATATGAACAAGCATAATCTATAGAATTGTCTCTTTTATTAATAATCATAAATGAATAATTACAAAAGTACAACAAATCTAATTAGCTATAGGGTATTTTCCCAAACACATATATTCTAACTGATCATTTGTGCACATTTAAGCCTTTCCTCTTCGTACTACATATGGATACCAACACATAATTCTACTCTTGAATTGGGATTGTTACTTTGGTGATCCAATAATAACCAGTCGAAGACAAAAAAGTTGCCAATGCTGGTATGGTTCTTATTGTTAACGTTGTTGCCCTTTAACCAATCATAACTTCATACAATGTAAACATTTTGTATTTTAATAAAAGCAATTTTATGTTGATTATACGTTGCCATTTTCATACGTAGGTGTACTTATAAAACGTTTGTACAATCAACATGCTTTTAGAATAGTAAAATTAAGTCAAGGGATTTAGATAATTGATTTTGTTGTTTCTATGTATTCAAAAAGTGGTCATTTTAGAAAACGTCTATAGATCTAATATTACTTTGACCTATGACACAAGTAATTATTATGAGACTATCATTATGTTGAGGGATCCCATTGACAGGTGATGACAGTTTACACATGTTGATATTGTTGCTTGCAGTTTGGTATAGCTCATGGGTGCATGTTTTGTACTAGACATATTCATTGAACAAACCCAATAAAAAGATTTTATATAAAGGTGCTTTTTGTGTCTATTGATATTCTTAATCTAATAAATACATCTAATCATTTGATTTGAGGACACCAAATTGTCTTGTGTAAGAATAGGTATAGTTTGACATCATATAACATGCCACCATAAATAGGGTTACAATAAGAGTGGTGATTCGGTGGTATCAAGATTTGTAAGAAGACTATAATATATCAATAAAGGATTTGTCACTCTTGAGCACGGAAGAAGATATCTTTAATGAGTTCACTAACGAGTATCCAAGACCATGTGAGTTCATGACCACAATAGATAAGGTTAATGTCAAATTTATGAATGTTTAAATTGAAGTCAAACTATTATTATAATGAATTTTTAAAGTAGATACTATTTTTATACCATAGTCTAGAGAGACACAACATAATAAAAGAATTTATATTATACATTAACTATTAAGTTGACAGTTAACACTCAAATTTATGTTAATAGCTTTTTTTAATATTTATATTTTATTTGTAAAAGAAATCCCTAATTATTAAAATTGGAAAAACTGAGTTTACTTATACATAGAGATGTGAGCTAGATTGGACTCGTATTATTATTCGATTCGAATAAACCAAATTTAAACTATAAAATTTCAACTCAAGTTTAACTTCACATCGGTGTCTCGTCATTTAAAAATATTTAAAATATATATTAAAAGAGAAGTAATACAAATATATTTTGATTTATGGTGTCAATTTACAAGCATTTTTTGTTAAAATATGTATAAAAACATTATAATTATCTTCAAACTATTACCAAAAAATAATGCTAATAACATTATAATTTAGCATTGTTAAACTCCAAAATACCTCATTACATTTTTTTAGAGTAAAATTCATATTTCTTTGTACTGAAATTTTCAAATAATATAAAAACTATGTATTATACATGCCCCACTTTATATTATAGTCAAACTTTGATAGCAAGAGATCACAAATCCATGAGATGATCTTTAATTAAATCTTCGAATAATTTTAATAAAAACTTACTCAATCGTCATAATATTCATCTTGAAACTTGTTCAAGATCCTTCTGAAGTTGTTTCTCAATGAAAATTCAAGCTTCCCTTCCATGGCATACATATTGTAAGATGCTACTCTCTTCCTCCTCATCTTAGGGTTCCAGACGTGGCGACCACCATGTCATCATCCAACCATTGAAGTTGTATGACTTTACACAATCCTCATAACCAAATCAAGCTTCAATGTTGGAGGTTGAGTAGTCTGAAAATGACTTGCCCTTCTTTATGGTGAGAGCGTTTGGGTTATGAAGTGAACTTTTAAGGTTTATAAATTTTTTTTTTTTTTTTTTTTTTTTACGTTAGTAGAGTTTGCATGGGCAATGACATGGGCTTATATTAATACAATTAAAAAAATTTTAAAAATAAATTAAAAATTGTATTCGTGAATGATCATGATAGATGTCATTAAAGAAGCATAAACATTTAATTTGATTAGGAATGATCGGTAAAAGCTGGGAGATTAACTCATCCCAATTTTAATAATTAATAATAATATTTAAGGTAGCAAACAAATTAAATCAAACTCAACTCAATTATTATTGAATTGAGTACAAATTCAAATTATTTGAATATAATATTAATAAATTTTTAAAAATTTAATTATATTTATATTTCTAAAAAATAGTGAGGAATGGGATAATAAGAATAATAATAATAATAATAATAATAACGACAGGAGGGGTAAAGATTATTAAATGACGGGCAAAACTGTTGAAGAAAAGAAAGGACAGCAATGGCTTTGGAATAGTTAAGGTTTCAACAGTGGCGGCGCTGGTGATGGACCTGATTGCGGTGGACTCCATCAAAAATTAGGTTTCGAGAAGATGGGCTACCAATACAGCCCACAGACCGTTAGTAGTCGTGGGAAGTAATGTGGACCACAGAGGTCCAACAGGTTCTTAATTTTTGCGGTCACAGACCGTGAACTTAGAATTCTATCCACAAACTGATAAATTAGTGTGTAAAGAAAAGTCCTTGAATCTGATCATAACTTATTTTAAATCAAAAAGAAATGAAAACGAAATTCACAGAATCATTGACTTCATGTAAGATTTACACTTCAAGTAAAGCATGAACAGGACAGATAAAAGGCCTCAAGAATCTGATGACTAGAAATCACATTCAGAATGACATTGCCGAAATAGATATCGACATCACGGAGATAATTGGTTACCCTAAGATGCTTCAAATATATGCAGAAGTTAAATGAACAAGCACTTATCTCCATACATTCACTGGCAATCGGTTGTGTTACGAAACAAGTGACCGAATAGAGCAGGATTGTGACTAATAAATTTGAGAATAAATGACACAAATTTTACGTGAATAACCCCTGGATGAATTAGAGTAAAAACCACAGACAAAACAGAAGAATATTACTATAAAGAAAAATCGAGAATTACAACCTCTCTATTTTATAAAGAGAATACAAAATATATCTCTTGTTATAATAAGAAGAAACGCTCTAATTTTTTCTCTCAAATTTGGAAATCAGAAGAAGATTTGGATGCTAGGAAATGAAGCAAGGAAGACCAATTTATAGGAAAAATTTTGTCGTCCAACCACCCTCTATTTAATGCATGGTGGGTGCCTAATTTTCCTTGTCAAAGTTTGTGGCTGCATTGTCAAATTTTTCAGCTGCTTCTTCAATTTTCCAGCTGTTTCTGACAAGTTTGGTGAATGCTTCTTCCACTTCTTCCAACTGCTTCTGACAATCTCCCACTTGAAGATTGATTGATATTCAATCAGATCTTCACACCATTCTTTCTATCTTGTCATTATCAGGTTGTTTATGTTTCCATTATGCCACAAAAGGATCGACACCAAACAAACTTGTCAATGTTGACCGCCTTTGTCATAAAATCTGTCAGGTTATCTTCTGTATGAATTTTTCGTATATCCACAGTTCCTTCTTCCACTTTCTCACAAACAAAGTGATTGGACGACAAAATTTTTCCTAAGCTGTACGAGGCGAAATCACTCCACAACAAAATTTTTCTTAAGAGAAAACTCTATACGCTTCGAATGTCTAAATCTACCTCGGTGACAGAGCACATAAACATTATAAATACTTTATTCTCTCAACTCACATCATTGAATCATAGAATAGAGACAAATGAACATGTTGAGTTTCTACTTCAAAGTCTACCTGACTCGTATGATCAACTCATAATCAACTTAACAAACAATGTCCTCACAAATTATTTAGTTTTTTATGATATCGCAGCTGTTATTCTTGAAGAAGAAAGTTGTCGTAAGAATAAGGAAGATAGACAAATAAATTCACAACAAGCAGAGGCTTTGATAATGATAAGAGGGAGATCAACAGAACGTGGCCCAAGTGGGAGTCACAATCAGGGTAGGTCAAAATCCAGAAGTAAGAAGAAAGTTAAATGCTATAACTGTGGCAAGAGAGGTCACCTGAAGAAGGATTGTTGGAACTTGAGAAACTTTGACTCTCAAGGGAATACTGCAAGCTCCTCAGATGATGGACATGTTCTGAGTTGTGAAGCAATGATGACAAGTGAAAGTAGGAAAAATTTTACTGATGTATGGCTCTTTGACTCAAGAGCTACATGTCATATGACTACTCGAAGAGAATGGTTTCATCATTATGAACCTATCTCAAGAGGATCAGTGTACAGCTGTAATGACCAAGCTTTAAAGATTATCGGTGTTGGAACCATTAAACTAAAGATGTAAGATGGTACAATTTATACTATTCAAGAGGTTCGACATGTGGAGGGCCTAAAGAAGAATTTATTATCTTTAGGGCAATTGGATGATCTTGGGTGTAAGGTCATAATCAATGACAAGATTATGAAAATAATCAAAGACGTGCTTGTAATGATGAAGGGAGAAAAGACATGTGCAAACATGTACGTGTTAAAGGGAGAAACTCTGTTCGAAGCAGAAGCATTGGTTGCCTCAAGCAGTGAAGAATCTACAAGGATGTGGCACCAGAAGCTTGAACACATGTCTGAACAAGGAATGAAAATTCTTGTAGATCAAAAACTACTTCCAGGGCTTACAAAGGTATCTCTACCTTTTTGTGAGGATTGTGTTACAAGTGAGCAACACCGTTTGAAGTTCAATACATCAAAGTCTAGAAGCAAGACTATTCTAGAACTGGTTCACTCTGATGTATGGCAAGCACCGGTTCCATCCCTAGGAGGAGCAAAGTACTTCGTGTCTTTTATTGATGACTACTATAAGAGATGTTGGGTGTATCCTATCAAGAGGAAAGCAGATGTATTTTCAATCTTCAAAATTTTCAAAGCACGTGTTGAGCTTGATTCCAGAAAGAAGATTAAGTGTTTGAGGACGGATAACGAAGGAAAATACACTAGTGATGAATTTAATATATTCTGCAAGCAAGAATGCATCAAAAGGCAATTCACTACAACATACACTCCTCAACAAAATGGAGTGACAGAGCGGATGAACAGAACCTTGTTAGAAAGAACAAAAACAATTTTAGGAACAGCCGGTTTAGACAAGTCATTTTGGACAAAAGCAGTCAAAACCACCTGTTATATGGTAAATCGAGCCCCATCAATAGTAATTGGGTTGAAGACATCAATGGAGATGTGGACTGGTAAGCCAGTTGATTATTCAAACCTCCATATATTTGGAAGTCCAGTATACGTGATGTATAATGCCCAAGAAACTACAAAATTGGATCCAAAGTCCAAGAAATGCTTATTCTTGGGGTATGCTGATGGAATAAAGGGTATCGCCTGTAGGATCTCATTGCCCGCAAGATTGTAGTCAGCAGAGATGTTATATTCACAGAAGAAAAGCCACAAATGGAAGAAGGTCATACCATAGCAAATTCAGAGACTACAGTTATACAAATGAAGGAGTCTGAACAAAAGAATTCTTCTGAAGTCATGTCAGAGCACGAAGAACAAGAACAAGTTAGGTCTAAAGTTCTAGAAAATCGACGATCAAAACGTGCAAGAAAAACACCAGGCTGACACTCAGATTATATTATACTGTCTTCTAATAGAGGAAGAAGAGTCATCAACTCTTCAAGAAGCAACAAGTAACTCAGATGCACCTCAATGGATAGCAGCAATGCAAGAAAAAATTGAAACTCTTCATAAGAATAAAACTTGGGAACTTGTGTCTCTACCTCAAGGAAGAAAACCCATTGGTAATAAATGGATTTACAAAATCAAGCGGAATAACGAAGATCAAGTGGAGCGATATCGTGCAAGACTGGCGGTAAAAGGATATGCTCAGAAAGAAGGTATTGACTTTAATGAAATATTCTCTCCTGTCGTTCGACTCACTACAGTTAGAGTAGTCCTAGCAATATGTGTTGTGTTTGACTTACATATAGAGCAGCTAGATGTGAAAACAGCTTTCCTTCATGGTGATCTTAAAGAAGAAATTTACATACTCCAACCAGAAGGTTTTGAAGAAAAAGGCAAAGAGAACTTGGTTTGCAGGTTGAACAAATCTCTATATGGTCTAAAGCAGGCGCCGAGGTGTTGGTACAAGAGATTTGATTCCTTC